>CAUYPK010158586.1:0-10539 GCA_963574355.1 Loris lydekkerianus | reverse complement strand
AGGCTATAATCCAACTATAGCACAAGACTATGGGGAAAGGGCCAAGGGAGGGGAAGGGAGGGGGGAGGTTCACATGAAGGCTATAACCCAACTATAGCACAAGACTATGGGGAAAGGGCCAAGGGAGGGGAAGGGAGGGGGGAGGTTCACATGAAGGCTATAATCCAACTACAGCACAAGACTATGGGGAAAGGGCCAAGGGAGGGGAAGGGAGGGGGGAGGTTCACATGAAGGCTATAATCCAACTATAGCACAAGACTATGGGGAAAGGGCCAAGGGAGGGGAAGGGAGGGGGGAGGTTCTGGTGGAGGGAGGGTGATGGGTGGGGCCACATCGATGATGCATCTTAAAATGGGTACAGGCGATTGCACTAATGTACACAGCTATGATTTAACAATAAATAAATAAATAAATAAATAAAAATAAATAAATTTAAGATCAGAAATTGGGGTGAACATTCTGGGTCCTGAAATCCAGGCTTCTCCATTGCTGGGTCTCAGGGAAGCAAAGGTAGGTATGGTATCCAATAAATAAAATGTAATTTTCCAGTATATTTGTCGCCAGCACCTACTTGGCCTCTTTTGCCTTTCAAAGGTAAAGGTAAGGAAGCCTCCCCCTACCTTTCTGCTACTGAGCCTGAAATTTGTTGCAACTACTTTTCATCATTATGGGAATATTGGGGGTTGGGTGCATTTTTCCCAAAGATGAAGCCATTGCATGTGAGAGTCCAAGAGAATCACCTCTGGCACCTTTCCACTTGCAGAAAAATACTACCCACAAAGCAGAACATGCATTGTCCCTTTCCCCAAGGACCAAAGCAGAGCACAGGAGGGAAGCAGGAGATGGACAAGGCTGGTCTGTATTATCTGGGGGCCTCTTCAGCACGTCCCCAAGTGTACTGCTGACGGGCTGTTACCCCAAATATGTCAAGAATATTAAAGCACATAAAACATACTAATTAATGGAGTAGAAGTAAATAAAATGTGTACTAATGTTATTTGTGGGTTTTAGGATATTCAATTTTTAAACTTGAAAATCCCAAGCTGATAAAGTGTCATCATATAACAACCACCTTTTTGAGGATACTTTTCTGTGTGGCAGGCACTGCGCTAAGAAGCTCCCCATGCATAAATAGTTCCTTCTCTGTCTCCACCTTTTTAAAAAAATAAATGTTATTATATAGCATATCTATTCAGACATAGGTTTGAGTAAGAATGAAATGATGCAGGTGACTTGGAAATGACAAATGCTTCGAGAAATTTTTCATATATTCTGTTGGTGTGGGTGAAGTTGTTTGCCTCCAATAGACATAATATTTCAGAAGAGAGAAATCACTCATTTCACTAAAGTTTATCCAAGAGTTGGAGGATACTCTGTGGATGCATGAGTATCTCACATTTTGAAGACTTTTGGTTTAAGAAATTTAGGGTGGAAATGAGTGTCCAATGGAATTTCATGTTAGGTGGATAAAACTAAAACCAGGCTAGCCTTCGGCAGACAGATGGCATTGTACTTGGTACAGATCACAGTCCCATATGGCTGTTGGTGCATGCCACCACATTAACAACTCTGGGAAGAGAGACACACAGTTAGTTAGACACCATCACGGGTGTTCAGGAACTGAACGAGTTGTAGTTACTCTGGGAGGGAAGGGGTAACAGATACTATACAACCCTGAGTCATCACCAGAAGGGGGAAAATGCAGACTTACGTACATAGGAGTCCTCGGGATAAACCACAGTGGCCACTGTGTCATAGACAGAAGATCCACACTTAGATATCGAAGACATAAATGTGTTAGCTTATGCAGCTCTGAACAAGGCCATCGAAGCCGAGGGTGAGAGAAACACAGAAATCAACATCCAAAAAGATTCTTGTAGCTCTCCACCTGAGCGCCCCTCCGGCCTTTTACTCCAAATGCGTCTTGGAAATGGACTATAATGAAAGTAGCACAATTACCACGAACAAATCGATTAGCTTTTCTTTGGGGGGAGCCTGGAGTTCTTGGGGTGGGGCCGGGGCTGGGACGGAAGGCATAGCAATAAAGCTGAGACTGTTACAAGCCAAACTTCCCCATCTCTTGCACATGTCAATCTCGCTACGGTGCAAATGCAACCTTAACTGCTTTATTTTGTCTGTGTCAGATTTACATGCATACCATATTGCTTATTCTGAATTAGAGAAACCGTTAGGCATTTCTGATGAGGAAATCACACGGTGGACTGATCATAATGAAATTTGGAATATAGAAAATCATAACGTCACCATCGGCATCCAATGCATCCTTATTGCCAACATGCCTAATAGGCGTGGCCCAGAGACTTGCCCTTATGTATTTATTTATGATTTACTTATTTTTGGTTAAGAACTCTCCTGTCTGGTATCTGCCATGCTCAGCACACACCTCACAAGATTCCTTGAGTGGAAGGTTATGGCATGGAGCCATGTGCAAAAGAGTCAACAACAAAAAAGAAACTACCTCCCTAAATCCTCTTAGCAGGGTACTATTGGACATCCAACATTTACCCTCCAGAAGGTTGGCTGTTATGTATGTGTCCCTAAAGATAAAACGTGAATGGAAGATTCTAAACATCAGATTCGATACTAGGCATTTTCTTGTACACACGTCTATTGCTGCAGGAATTTAAGACCCTAGGGGTAGAGTACATATTATTCTTATTTGCAGCATAAGGCATAACATGCTCAGACATGTACACATCACTGTGGCCCCGACTGTCCCTGGAACAGTACGATGCCGTTGACCTCAAGGACGATCGAAGATAGCTATCATTCACTGCCTGGGATGGCAGCGAGTGTTTGTAAGGGTCCGAGGGGCATCTCCCAATAACTAAGCGCTGGTCATCCCTGTGGGCGTGGAGGAAAGGGTTGTTGGAGGTGTGTTCTGGCAAGAGGGACTTGCTCCTCTTGCTGTCCTCCAGGCCTTGGGGGAAAATGGAGCTTTTATTCCCCAAGAGTTTGCTTGCGGGGACGCTAAACAAGCTCCCGTACGTGTTTCCCTCCAGAAGCCGTTCCCTTTCCTTGAGGCTTATGCTCCGGGAAGGCCTGCTGAGGTCTGTCTCCCTAGGTTTGTCGACAATGTTATCATAGGAATGCTGCCGGCTAATCCTCAGCTTGTTCTTTTGGAATTGGAGGGTGTTGTTCTGCGCCCAGTCCTGCTGGTAGACTTGCTCCCGGGTGGCTGGATTACCTGTCTCCTGAAGCATCTGGTCTTCGTCGATGTCATAGAGGTTCCCCATGCGCAGACAGGCATCGCACTTGAAGGGGGACCTCATGGTGAAATGGCCCGAATAGGTGGGCAGGTTGGAAAGGCAGCTTCTGCAGTGCGTGGAGTTCTGCCGGTACCGGTCGCTGCCCTCACTGAGAGGGGAACCCTTGTCTTTCAAGGTAAAGTGCTTGGAGTAGAGTTTATACTGGTCGTTGTTGGGAAGCCCATCTCCATTATGCAGGGGGTTCCTGTTCATCGGCAGTGTGGAGTCCCCCTTGTGAAAGTTTTCGCTGTGATCCTGGTAGGGGTCTGGGAAGTCCACATTCTCGGGCAGGGACACGTTTTCCACGAACTGGGGAGGATCCAGGTGGAAACTGGGCTCCTTCTCTCCATCAATGGTGTAGATCTTGTCTCTGGGGGAGCTCGCTTTGGTTTTCAGGTAGGTGCGTTCGACCTCGCTACAGTCCTTGGGGTATTTGGAGGCCATTGACCTTTTGAAGTTGTCCTTGGTTTTGTGGTTCTTGTTGTTGTCAGGTTCCCTGTGGCCTGGGGCCCGACTTGAAGTTTCTGAAATGTCAGAGTGAGCCACCTCTTCTGGAAGATACCTGGGGCTCTTCAGGGAGTGGGTCCTATTTTCCATTGTCCCTTCATCCCGCTGGGGGGCTGGATTCTGGGCCAGTGAATCCTGCCGCAGAGAATCCATGGATTTCTTCCAAAGCTGCCGGGATCTCGAGCTTCCTTTGGATTCTGTGCTCACGGCCACCTCCACCGTGTTAGGGTTGGACTCGTTGAGAGTGAGAGGATGTTGTCCCTGGAACACATAGTTATTGAGGTTATCCTTATGCCTGTTGGCCACAAATGTTTGGAGTTCATTCATGTTGTCCCCAAAAATACTGCTGTCCTTCCCCTGAAAGGACCTGTTATCTGAGTATATCAAATTCCCTTTATCCGAAACCATGTCCATGATGAGGGAACCTCTTTGGATGAAGTCTGCAGATCTCTTGGGTGAATCAATTCTTGAGGAGTTCATGTTGGACACATTGGAAGTGTTTTTGGCCGATCGAAGGAGTTTTAACATGTTGCTCTGGGATCCCGTCAGATTGAAGTCTGGAGACTTCTTTTCTTCAATATGTACCCCATGAATGCAGCTGTAGATACCCTGTGGGGGAGAAATATAAGACACCGTCAGCAGCAGCAGTTATGGCGAAACCATTCACATTTGAGCTTTACCTGCAAAGGTGAGATATATCCTTCTTGTACGAGCACGGAAGGAACACTGAAATTCAAACCGAATCCTGATAATGTCTCTTACAGGTATGAGACAATTTGCAAAGCATCAAGTTTATCACTCTGGCTCAGGGTTATCTGACACCATGGCAAAGAGTCTCACATGCAGTTTGAGAAAAGGCATCAGTGGATGCTCCAGCAACTGCAAATGTCTCCGTGCCTCCAGACTGGCATTCTGCCAGCACCCAGGCCACCAGCTCATGCTTTTACCAGAGTTCCCCAGTGTTAGCTTTGGAGTTTGGCCTGCAGAGAGTTAATGGTTGACAAACAAAGTCAGCATAAAAGGATTGCTGATTGTGAATTCTTTTCAGGAATAACTCCTTCCCATTAAGCTGATGCTAAAAATCAAAGCAAGTGTCCTAATCAGGCCAGGTCAGAAATTCTTTTCTCCCTGGTCACGTTGATCAGTCCAGAAGGAAAGCATGACATCCATGTGAGGATAGTCATACTTTTTTTGGAGGGATTGCTATTAATGCTTGGGTAGAAAGAGGAGTTACAGAAGACTAGTCTTGTCATCATGTGGGGACATAAGCTTGAGATTTAAGCCATTGCAATGAAAAACCCAAGGGATAGGTAGAGATAAGGTTGGAACCCCTGCAGCCACTCTCCCAGACTTCTTCCTCAATCCGTCCAATGCAATCTCTTCTATTCTTTTGTGTGTGAGTTGCATTTTAGTTACTAGTAAGAGTGAAGAGTTCTGATGACACAGTCATACCACGTTTAAATCCCTTCAGGGGCCTAATTGACTTAGGGACTCCTGGAAAGCCTAAATATGAGTGTCCCCAACTGGAGGTATCTTCATGTTCTACTCCTTTTTCACTTTTAAAATATACCGGTTTATTTTCACTTAAAAGTAACCGTTTGTTATCAAGGGAAGAGCTCTTGATTCATGCTTAACAGTAGTGGATGAAGGGGTATCAGAGACATTTTGGTTTGTGGCCCCTCCTGCTTTTTCCCACCCCCATTTCAGAGATTTTGGCAGCTGTACCCAAAGGAAACAGTCAGATCAAGGCTGCAAGATTTGACCCAGTCTTCCCAAGACTGACAGGGAACAACCCAGAAGGGCAGGGCGTTTGTAAAGCAGATTTAGCATCTGCTGCTGACTCCATCATAAGCTACAGTAAAGTACGTGCGATTAACTGTGGACTCAGATAATGGTGGGCGTCCTGGCCCCCCACAGCAGGGATAAGCTTAACCCACACGGGTGCCCATGGAACTGTGACAGCCTCGACTCATTTGCATTGCTTCATTTTTCTTGTAGTTTTCTAAAGACAATCTCCATTCTAGTCTTCAAAGAACTGTAAACAGAAAAGCTTACAAGTTTGAGCCTCTCTTTCTCTGACCCTCTCGAGCCCAGACTTCAGGGTTAGGGTGCCAGCACCATGCCTTTCCCCCCGCCCTGCAACCTTGTCCTTAGTCTCTTTCTCTGTGTCCCGTGTGGTTGCTCCCAAGCTGTTAGAGCGCCCAGACGGTGGATGTGGGACTCATGCAGACAAACCACGTGTTTCACACAGTGCAGTGTTTCTTAACGTTTTCTGTTAACTTATGTCTTTCTTGCCCAATTTAGTGAAATAATCATCTTATACTCTGACCTAGAGGGATTCTACTACTGTGGGTAAAAAGTGAGTGTGTCTCTGTGTCAAAGTCAGGTGAGATCTTTCCTGTTGTTAGTATTATGAAAGCAAGAGGTTTAAAGACTTTTCCTCCTAAATTTGCATTTTCTAGCACACTCCCATCTGACCCCTGGAGATTCTAAGAACTTCTGTTTCCCCTTTGAACCCTCAGAGCAATATCCTCCCAACTGCCAGGATGAGCTGCTTGTCTTTCTGTTTGGAGGGAACCATGGAAGTGGCCAGGGAGCTGAGTATGGTGTAGGAGATGAATGAGCGGCTGTTAACTGCTTTCCCTCATTGCCCTGGGACTCTATAACATACTAAAGACAGTTCCCACTGTGTACCTGCTCAGTGAGATCATGGAAAGAAGCCCAACCCAGCCTGTGCCCCAGGTTTTGATAGAAGCATTCTCCGACTGAACTGACCCATCCTCTGAAGTCTGTCAGATTGTCAGGGAGAGAGTGCATATTATAGGGGCCTGGCTCTGTCACTCACTAGCTTTGTGGCCTTGCATAAACCATTGCATCTATTTGGGCTTCAGTTTCCACATCTGTAAAATGAGAAACATTCCCTCCTTAGGTGGGAACAAGGGCAAGATAAAAAATGAAATAAAGCACCTGACACCATAGGCGGTCAGTAAATGTGAGCAGGACGGGCTGCCCAGCCATCTCTGACCTCTCCCGGGACGGGCTGCCCAACCATCTCTGACCTCTCCCGGGATGGGCTGCTCAGCCATCCCTGACCTCTCCTGGGATGGCCTGCCTAGCCATCCCTGACCTCTCCTGGGATGGGCTGCCCAGCCATCCCTGACCTCTCCCGGGATGGCCTGCCTAGCCATCTCTGACCTCTCCTGGGATGGCCTGCCTAGCCATCTCCTGGGATAGGCTGCCCAGCCGTCCCTGACTTTATCATCACTTTGTTCCTTTCCCTTTTCCCACGAGCTTGAGCATGCAGGGTCTGCTGTGCCAAAGATTCAAGAAATACAAGCTACTGTTTACTCCTTATGGTTTGTTCTAGAAAGCCACTTTGGCTTTCTGGGTGGACAAGCAGCCCAAACCCTATCTTGGGAACCATACAAATCCCCGGGATAGAGTTTCTTTCTTCCCTGCAAACCTCTCTTTCTTACTCTTCTCTATTATTTATAGAGCTACAGTTTTCAAGTTTGGGAAATAAGATAACCTCTCGGTCCCATAGTGGGCTCAGAGCCAGATAAAGTTAGCACTGACGGCCTCAGGTGTTACTCCAGACGATTTGCTGGGGCCCCACAGAGTGTGACTAACCTCTGGAACGTTCTCAGTGGGGCGTGGGCTCTGCTCTCTCCAGTCCTCTGAGCCCGGACCTGATCCCTAAAGTGTCTGATTTCTATGGGTCCCCACTGAGAGTCAGCCTGAGGCTTCTGACGTTCTGTTTCCCAGCTGCCTGTCTGATGTCACTGCTGCACTTTCCATCCCCCCAGTTTGGGCTTTTTTTCTATCTCCCATTCTTCACGTCTCTGGACACAACTGACACCGGTCTTTTTGCTGTCAATAGTGAATTGTTTTTCTTTCTAAATTGGAGGGAAAGCATTTTGGAAAGAAAACAAAATTTAAGTGCATCCCCCAGACAGGAGGGTGTGTTTTGCAAATTGCAAGAGACAAGGGCTGTAGCCATGGGGAAAGTTTGGTTCCAATGTTAAATAAATGTCTTCTTTGAACACTGGCCTTCGCCCTTGGTGGTGCCAGGTGTGCTGGTATCTCAGGCCTATGTCTGTATCGTGTTATCCCCGGGGATGCTGAACGCAGGAGGAGGGCTATGTGCGTCTGCTGCCCTGCTAACAGCATTAAGTCTATCGGCTGGAAATTCAACTACCTGGAAGGAGAACTGATGATGGAGAGCTCCAACTTCTGTGCAGGACAAAACCTGCCTTGGGGAAGGAGTAAATCTCAGAGCATCCTGAATCAGCACCTTTTAGAAAGAAGCCTAAAATGAAGCCAACTTAAGCATGCACCTCCAATCCTGCCTCCACAGACAAGTTTCCTCTTCCATATCTCTTTCTATTGTCATAAATCAAACAAGGCATTTCCTGTTGTTTTAAGAAAATATAGAAGGTGAAGCCAAAAAGGTCCTATGCAAACCTTTGGGGCCTTAGTTTCTCCATCCACAGAATGGGTGTGAGCATATCAACCTCACAGGATGTTGTGAGGATTAGAAACGACAGGGTCCCTTGCCCACACCCTAGGCATAATTCACTGTAGAGTTGCAATTTTGCACTTGTGGAAAGTAGGTTCTTTGTTTGAGAATTCCCCACTGCAGATATAGCTGAAGGAAATGACTGAATGTGCTTTTGTTTTTGCTGTGTGTCCTCTGTGCTGCAAGATGGCATACGTGTGACAGTGTAGATGACAAGTATTGGAGGTGGGGACAGCCCTTGACTGAAAGGTTGCTTATTTAGAAACCCAGAGCCTTGCTGTGCACAGATAGCATCCGGGCCTGCACTTCTTCTGAGTTCCCCTAATTAATGAGAGCGGCAAGGAAGTATCATTCAGTATGAGATCTTCCTCTTCACACATGTAAAGCTGCACTTATTTAAAGACAAATATTATCTGGGGAGAGGAAGAATAGGAGCTCAAGTAGGGCTCCCTGCACCCTTTGAAGATCCAGCAGTAATGGTGGCTGTGAGTTCCCAAGGGGCCACAAAAGTCCCTACATTGCTCTCATAGGATTTGGGGTCCTTGTTCCCCTGGAAAAGGGGAGGCCCAAGTTCAGATTCCAGCCTGTCAACAGCTCCACCATCAACGCCTGCCCCTGTGCTGCCAGCTCTTCCCTCATAGTCTCATCTCTAAAGATTCTTGGAGTAGGAGTGGAGGATTTAGTTCATTCCTCATAATCACAGTCCTATCAGCTTGGCTTCCTTATTGGTGTCCCAGACAGAGGAAATGCTCTTCTAAAAACAAGCAGGATTTACAAGTCAAGGCAACAGTGTGCATTTGCTGGGTGATAATCCCAGAATCACTTGGATATGAAATGCCTTTAGTAATTGGCTGGTAGCATTAGCTTAAAGTTGGCATAATACCTAGCTAAACAGCATACACGCTGTTATTTTTAAGCAATCCGTGTGTTTAGATGCCATCAAACTAATTAGGAAATATGTATTTGCACAGAACCCAAGTTTGGAGTGCAATTGAATGCAGAAAATAAATCTTTCTCACTAAGCTAATGTGTACCTTCTGAATCTCCAAGGTTCTTGAGATTGCCAAATGCTAAGAATACACAAATTCATTTCATGATGATTGCTTAGTTTTCTCAATAAACATTAGCATGTAAAATTAGATGCTTTGAACCACAATTTTTAACATGTTTAAAATTCTAATTCTCTAAGCTCTTCCAGGGAGAAAAAAAAACCCCAAGGTGGGTGAATAGGAAAAATAGGTAAAGAGATGGATGAATAGATAGATAGATAGATACATAGATTACGCTGTGTCAAAAGATGCATGAACGTTACACATGCATGTATGCAAGTAAGTGACTATGTTATATTTCATGTGTAAACATAGATGAGTTGCATGTATATAGTACGAACTGTATCAGATCTCTTGGGCTGTTTGTCCTCAATGTTTGTGGTTTGTGGAACAGTGCAGACTTTGGCTGACCCTGCACTATCTGGATTTAAATCCTAGTCCCACCTGGGTGGCCGCACGGCTGGGGTAATTCCCTTAAGCATATACCTTTGAGTTCTGTCATTTGTAATCTGAACTAACAATAGTACCTACCTCATAGAGTTGGTTTGTAGATTAAATGAGGTAAAGAATACAAAATCTTTTCATGGTACCCAGCACATGTAAGTGCTCCATAAATACAAGCACTTTCGTGATTATTACCATTACTGGTAAATTACAAACCTTAATGGCAGCATGCACGCACACATGCCATATCATGCTGCATGAAAGGAGACTCCCTGGCACTGCCTGTGAGCCACATGGCCCATGTGTTCTGTGCTATTGTTTATGGTGGGTTGAACGTGTATTTCATTTTCCGTAGGATGTGCGTGCACTTTCTTCTGGTACTTTCATTTCGGGCTCTGGCACATACACATGCTTTTGGTGTTTAGTTAAAAGTGCATGTACATCACAGGCATTGCAAGGAGGCTTTGTTTTGTTGTGCGTCTTCTGCTGCAATGCCCGGATTTTGCCATCTTGGGTAGGAGCATTAGTAGTGTTGTGTGGAAACGTGAATGCTCATAACAGAAACCATGGCTGGCTTTGTTTGGCCTCTACTTTTTTATGGAATCAGTTCCTAATATTTAAAAATTGAAAGGTTTCACATAACATCAGATGACACTTTCTCTTTTAAAAGCTAGCAGATGTATGGAGGGAAGGGAATACTTTTACTCTGCTTGTGAGACTGCAAACTAATACAACCTTTTTGGAAGGAAGT
>CAUYPK010158581.1:0-26310 GCA_963574355.1 Loris lydekkerianus | reverse complement strand
AAATAGTTAACCTTTTAACAATAAAAAAAACCGCAAAAAAATCCCTTACCGGGGCGCAATTTAATGGGTTAACTTTAACATTACTCCCCCCCCCCCCCCCCCAAAACAACAGTAAATCCTACTAAATGATTTGCTCAGCCTACTGCTGCCCAGGCTACTATCCTGCATACCTGCTTTGGTATTGTTGTTTTACAGCAGTATTTATTCTAATTGATGGTCTCATGTTTCCTGGACCATATCCTATATTTGTGTCTCTTATATTTGAGTATTATTTCTTCTAAATGTTTTTAATGTAGATCTTTATGCAACAAATGCTGTGAGGTCCTTTATGCCTGAGAATGTATCATTCTTTCCTTTCATCTGAATAACAATCAGAATGAATGGATATAAAATTCTAAATTCAAAGTTAACTTCTTTTAAGACATTTCGTCATTCTCTTTTTGTATCTATTGCTGCTACTGAGAAATATGTCAATCAGCTTCTTGTTACAATTGTGATGTTGATCTGGTTCTTGGTCCTTTTTAGGTGCTTTGCTTGTATACCCTTGAAAAAATCAGAATGTTAGATTTGTCTTTGATATTCTTAAATTTCACGTAATGTGTGTCAAATGTCACATGTTTATTTTCATAAGGGACTACAAGTCCTATTCGAGGCAAATGACATTAAAGAAAGGTATGTAAATCAGCTTAAAATAATAATTTGTCATGAGTCATTAGGGACACTTCTGAGAAAGCACAGAGTTTACCTCTCAAATTAGCTTCAATGTGTCTTCCCATGAACTCACGCACTACTCCTACAGCAGTAAGATTATTAGAGAAACTCGAAAGAGCTGCTCACACTGAAGTTTCTTTAAAACACAGACTCAACATGGAAATCCTTTGGTACCCCTCTAGCAGAGTAATATGTAAGAAGGAGGAATAAAGCATGTGTGCCTTCTCTGTACCCATCCCTGGTGTCTGATGCTGAGACTTACTACCATAGGACACCAGGGAGGCTGCACCTCCAGAGTTCCAAGTTATCCACAGCCGCAACAAAGGCAGCCACTCCCAGTGTAAGTGGCAGTGGTGCCTGGAAGTTTTGGCGGTGGTTTCTGGCAGAAATGGCAACAGGAGTAGGCAGAGCTTGTACGGTTTGAATAGGGCAGCACCATTGCACATAGCCCAGGGCATAGATGAAGGAAAGCCTGTGGACACTGCAGACTAAACTTGTACCCAGAGTCACAGGTTTATGTGGGACACAACACCCCACCGTCCCAGCCTGGACTCCAGAGATTCATAAGGAAGCACACCAAGTGCTCAGACTCCACAGGGGCAGACAACATAAGATGAGGAAATATAATTTCATGATATTTAGATGGTGCTATTGGAAAATATTGGGGTGAGTATGAGCAAGAAATAAATATCCTTCAAAAAAAGATTTGCTTGCTAAATAGTCTATACCAGTGGTTCTCAACCTGTGTGTCGTGACCCACAAGAACTGTATCAAAGGGCCACGGCATTAGGAAGGTTGAGAACCACTGATCTATACTAACCTCAACTTAAATCACTGTAGCATTTAATTATAAAAATCTGAAAAGAATCAAACTACTAATATTGAACCATCACACCTGCTGGCATACATAATTCCATGAAAGTTTATTGATCACCTACCATGAGAAAAGTAATGCGCTAAATACCATGGGAGAGACTAAGACCAAAGACAAGTTCTTGGCCTATAAGAATTGTCTATTATAGAGCAGCAGAGACATTTCCAGGTAATTAAAACAAAAGCTACCATTGTGGGTCTAGGTTCAGAATCAAATGCAGCGGTTCTCAACCTGTGGGTCACGACCCATAGGAACTGTATTAAAGGGCCGTGGCATTAGGAAGGTTGAGAACCACTGAATTAGGGCATCATATTTCCCTTAAACATTCTCACTATCCAGAAATCTAGTCATAGTATTGTAAGCAGATATAGAAGTTGCAAGATCATGATAACAGCATTTAAATCTTTCTGGGAACTTACTGGCTAAGCTACCCATGGTAACTCCTACACGTTGCTTAGCAGTTACTATTGCTGAACCTAAAACAAAAATAAAAAATAAAGCGCTCATGTGGGCATCTCCATTGCTATTGGCCTCTGTATTTCTAAAGTAGAATACTACAAAGAGTTCATTTGAGAATTCTGATTCTATAATATTTTTAAAATAAATGAACTTACTCTATAAAAGTTGGAATGCAGTCCAAATTGCCATAGAAAATATCAAATTCTAGCAGGTTTTGTGAACAGTGCATGTGCACAGTACAGAATCAACTGCATAAAATGGTTTTGCCCTTTTAAAATTTATCAAGAGTAGTGAAACCAAAGAGACAAATAGCAAAGGGATTGACAGGGCAGCAGCAGCCTGGACAACAGACTCCCTTACTTTCATGAGCTTACTGCTCTCAGCACAATTCTAACCTTGGGTAAATCTTACTTCACTTCTTCCCAAGACTCAGAGCTAAACAATGCAAATCTACCTGATTTTTCTTAAAATCTTTTTATATGGTATTTTTGTTGTTGTTGGGGATTCATTGGAGGTATAAGAAACGAGGTTACACTGAGTGCTTTTGTTATGTAAAGTCCCTGTATGTAGTGTTCTTATTGGCCAATCATAGGGACTATTGATGACTATGAGAAAAAGTCCTGCAAAGGCCTAAGCTTGGATACAGAGCTGAGTTTCCCCAACACTTTTATACTTCAAGTGTTTCTGTACATAATTAATTTGGAATATACATTTAAGTTGATTTTTTCTTTATTTTAATCACAACGAAAGTGTTCCTATCAAGTTGCCACTGTTAAGGAGCAAAATGTACTTCATGTAGATTTTACACTCAAAACAATCAGAAATTTATTCTTAAATACTAACTGATGGAATTTTGATTTTTTTTACTATAACTTAAACAGGTATTTTACTTTTAAAATTATACTTATTTGTAATTGAGCCTAAAACAAAATAGCTCAAGCTAATGATGTAGTTTGTTTTACATTTCGAATGCCCATTTATTGTTGATCAATTTTCCAAACACCGCTTGACAAATAAACCTAAGCATCACACAGACAGAGTCATAGGACCATCTTTGCAGATCCCAGTTTAAACCCATACCCTTCTTAAGAAAACTTCAGTGCTTGCAATGCCTACTGCCTGTTGGTCACTCGTGGAACTTAGTACACAAACCAAATGTACCGGCCCCACCTAAATCTGTTTCTCAACTTCAGCTATGTTTAAATAGAACTTTCATTGGAATTTAAAAACAAAGAAATTATTGAAAAAAACCCACAACTTAGATTAACTGGTTACGAATTTATTAAACGCTTTGTTAAACGCTTTAAGGTCCAAATAATTCCACACTTCCTTGAAGATAAGTCTTCCTTCAGGGTAGGTTCTCAGGTGCTATGTCCCATCTCTGACTCTACGGCCCAGAACTATTCTGTTTCCTTGGTTTTACCTGTATTTCCACATCTACGATCTTTATAGCTTTGTGGAGTATAGCTGTCAGTCACCTACTTCCACAAAATAGCTAGTCTTATAATGCAAAATCTGTCTTATCCTAATTACAAGAAGAGTTTTCTGCAGAACTTCTCTGTGATGGCTGCTGACCCTGCCCACCTTCCCGCTCCTGGACTTTGTCTACTGTCATGGCCACAGCCTCACAGACTCGAGCTGACAACTCAGCTGTACCTTGAGATTACTCAGCCTTTTTGATTCTGTACATATTTTAAGGAACTTATTATTTGCTCCTCTAGTTTGGGAGAGTAAAACTAGATTCCTGACTGATCATTGGTACATGGTTGTTAAGTCCAAAATGTTTTTTAGAATAAGGTTCTGGGGCAAGAGGGCTAGAATTTTTTTAATTTATATTTATTTATTTATTTGCTTTTCTGTATTTTTCTTTTTTTCTTTCAAATTAATATGAGGGTATAAATTTTACTTCCAGAGTAAAGTTCCAGTTGTAAAAGAGCCCCTCACCCTAGGAGGCGTGTTACCCTCACAATGTGCACCATAGGTGAGATCCCACTTCCTGCCCTCCCTCTGGCCACAGAGAGGCTTTGAGAGGTCACTGCTAGAGCACAGACATACCTCTCAGCCCCAGAAGAGACCTTATAATAGCTTCCATATGGCAGCACTCTTCAAATTGCTTTGGAAAGTCATCATTAAACCAACAACCAAGGGAAAGTTTTTAGTTAGTTCAAGGTCAAAGAAGTTTGCATGCCAGAGTCAAGGGGCTGGAACCTCAGTAATGTCCTAATAGGCCAGAGAAGCATTCATCCCTATGGGTGGCAAGAAATGTTTAAATTTAAGTGGGAAGTGCTGCCCAAGTTAAAAGAAAGAATTTGATTTAAAGCCCTTGCTCCTGACTCATTCTGGGCGGTGAGTAAGATGTCTTTATTTGGGAGGGTGATGGACACAAGATTATAGATATCTGGCAATAGTTTTCAACTTGTACCTGCCGATCAGAGTACAAACAATGCAGCAAGGCTGAAAAGCTAGAAAAAAAATTAATAAGGGGAATATTTAAGGTCACTGAAATCCTGAGGTGACCAAATACTGGGCACAGAATAATTAGTTTCCAAAGTAAGTGCAGTGATTCATTAGCTGTAATTTACAAAGGCCGCACTTGGGAGTGAACAGGGTACGTGGCTGGAAAAATGGCTTTTTGTGTTGCCCCTAATCCAATGCCATATTAAATAAATACTTTTGGTCATCCTGATGAGTTGAATTTTACCTGTAATGAGAGTTACATTAACATCAATTGGAATTAGGAAAGCAAAAATTCTCATTCTACGAAGATTGGAAAATTATTAAAAGAGACAAACTTCATGTTCTTTGAAAAAGCTACAATCCAAGGATGGTCAATGGTCAGATGAATATGCCAGTATACTTTTTACCACATTTCAACAGGGAATCTGAAAACTTAATACAGTAAAATTCAAGTATATGAACTTCACCTTAATAAATTATTTGCATATAGAAATGTAACTAGATAATCAACATCCAAAATGTCCAATCCAAGTAATAACCCAAAATGTAAATGAAATAATAATAAATTAGCAGAGATTTTAAAAAGGTAATGCCCTGTGCTGATGGGGGTATAATAAAATAGGTAATCCTCTTTTGCTGATAGAAATTCTATTTTACTCTTCCTGGGAACAAAAAAGAAATATATGACAAGAACCTCAACTTGCTTATAGATTTTAAACCAATGATTCCATTTATAATTATCTTGCCTGGAGAAATAATTTTAAATACAAAGCTTTGCATAAAATTTGCTTATGACAACATTATTTTTAATAATGAAAAATGAAAACTAACATAAGTGTTTATGTATGGCTGGATTTTAAGGATATTTCATAAAATACATAAGATACTCAAACACATATACACAAGACATATTTTTAAATACTAGAAGAAAAAATTGTAAATATCTGGAAGATAAGAGTCTTCAAATTTTATGACTTATATGAGAAAGTAAACTCCTGGGAAAAGAGTAAATTTTTTTTAAAATAAAAGTCACTTACTAAAAGGAACTTGGAAGTGTTTTGTTATATATATACTTTAGAGTTTTATCCCACTAAGATAACTTTGCGGAGCCCTTATATGAGTTTTAGCCAGCCATGTGGAAACTTGATACTCCCCTGTCGTTGTCACCAGTACCAGGCCCTGTCCTCTAAGATCAACTGGACACACTAGGCCAGACTCTCTGAAGATTAAAAGCCCTGCAGAAGCATACACACCTCAGCTCTTCAGCATCCTTAGATGAGCTCCTCTTCCTTATTTCATGCCAGGCTGTTCTACTCATTGGCTACATTGAAAATATAACTTGCAGTCCTATGAAATCTTATACCTGACTGGAAATACACATCTCTCTGTGCTAAATGGTTTCATTCCATTGTTCAGTTACTCTGATGTGTTCCTACCAGTTAGAATAGAGTCCCCCTGCTAGAGAGCTTGAAACCTAAGTAGAGATTTCTCACTTTAGCACCTCACGAACACTCTGAAATATGAGAAATCCACCTCTTGGTAGCAGTTGGCTAATTGGTACATTAAAATACAACTGGTGATGTGAGCCAGCACACACAGGGGCGTTACCCTTGGCCACTTCCCTAAAGAATTCTTACAGAAAGAGTGAAAACAGCTAATCAGCAAGACTTCTCATGGCCACCAGGTCACAACACAGCCAGGAGTCAACATGCTGAAAAATAACCACTGAATGCCTCGGTCGAAAACAATGGAACTCACACTTCTTCCCAAATATTTTTGTATAACAAACCCAAACATGGACCATAATTAAAAAACAGTCATGGGACTTCAGCCATTTATTATCTGTGATTATTTCATTTTTGGCAGATGCGTTGAACTGTGTCATAGCCAATGTCATGCCATAGCCAAGTCATAAAGGAATGTCACCATATTGGAAAAATGAAGTAGGTAAAACTTACGCACTCTCATCATGGTAGAAAAGTGACCTGATTAAAGAAAAAAGTGGTTATATGAATTTTTTTAGCACAACCATTCAAATCAAATTTCCTGAAAGCACCAACACATTTCAAAATCATAGATGGCTTAGAGCAGTTGACGAAAACATACAGCAGGGTAAAACAAAATAATGTCTCTTGCACAGACAAGGCTGTATTATTTATCATTATTTTTGACGGTTTGGAAGGGAGATTCGGCGATATCCTCCGAGTTAAGCGCCCTCTCTCATTTCCTTCACTCTCATTTGTCACTTGCTACACAACGATTGAAGGTTTTTTGGAATGATAGGTTATTTACTTGCCTTCCTGACTGCAAACTTACTGCTCTCCCCCATTAATTGCCTGTTTTGAAGGGAAGAATTTCCTTTGCAGACTCTATTCATATTCATACAGGGAAATGTTTTTTGTCTGAGGGAAGAAAGGATTCTGCCATAAAAAAGCATTTCCATGATTGGCTGACATCACGATTTGAGAAAAATGAAAGAAGATAAAGTGAAATAAGAGCAGCACAAGAGTAGTGGGAGAAGGACAGAAACCAGATGATGAGAATGTCTCCGGTGTCCCCAGGACGCTGGAAAAATTGGAATTGTCAAAATAGCAGCAGGCCTTTGAATAAATACCTGAGAACCTAAAGGAACATTAATTACGATGACAATAACATTGTTACAAGAACATAGGAGAAAGTCTGTCCAGGGGGCTAACCCCTGTAATTCTAGCACTCTGGGAGACCAAGGCAGTGGATCGTTTGAGTGCAGGAGTTAGAGATCAGCCTGAGCAAGATTGACAACCCCAGTCCCCCATCTCTAAAATTAGCTGGGCATTGTATGGGCACCTGTAATCCCAGATACTTGGAAGCCTGAGGCAAGGATCACTTGAACACACGAGTTTCAGGTTGCTGTGAGCTATGACACAATAGTACTCTACTGAGGGCAACACAATGAGACTCTGTCTCAAAAAACAAAACAAAACCAAAAAAAAAAGGAAGAAAGAAAGAAAGAAATAGATGGGAAAGGAGTGGAGAAGTATTAATAGAATTGAAAAGGGCATGCAAATAAAAAAGAAAGGTTATTCAGATCAAAAACATGATTGGGTGAAATGAAGCATGCTTGGTGCTCATACTTAGCAGAGTTGCATCATTTGGTAAAATCTGCATTTCTGCTTTAATTGCCAACAGTGCACAGAGTGTGAACAGAACACACCACAAAACAGAACAAAACTGCAGCCGAGCAGGTGCCACGAGCTGCTCTGCTCCCTGGTCCAGGCTAGTAGAAAGCAGCCACTTTTCACCACTTTCTCTCTGTAACCTCTGTGTATATGATTTTATATGGAGCACTGTTAAAAGGTGGTACCACTGCCTTGGGGTTTTCTGATGAAGAATCACAGTCATTCCAATCATTGTTACTCCGTATATAATACTTCATTTTTCTGAGGCTGCTTTCAAGACTCTTTGTCTTTGATTTTCAATGGTTTGATTATGGATATATGCGAGAGTGGGTTTCTTTGAATTTATCCTGATTAGGGTGCACTGAGCTTTTTAAATCTGTAAGTTTATGTCTTCTGCCAAATTGAGGGAGCTTTCAGCCACTATTTCTTGAAAATAAATTTTTTTTGCACCACATTTCCCTCTATGGTCACTGCCTCCTAGACTTTTCTAGGTCGAGCCCTAGTATTGGGACAGGAAAAGAATGAGAGTCACATCAGGTAGATGCCAGGTGGTTGCACTCTCGGGCTACTCTCGACACAGTCTCTCTCTCTCTCTTTTTTTTTTCCACTCTTATTCCTGTTAACTAGAAGAGTTCAAATAAAAAAGAAATCTTTCCCTCCCTAGCAATACTTACATAGGTACTACTAAAATGTTTTCTGTTCCCATCTCCTCATATAAAATCAGTTCTACTTGACAAGTCAGAAAGTTTAAAAAAAAAAATCTATATTTAAGCTACAGGGCAAATCCCTCTGGCTACAAACAGTGATGGCTCTCATGAACACAGAGATCCGGGGACTCTGCCAAGGCCTAGGCAAAGTGTTGGTGGTTATCTGTGCCGAGCACCATCCCTATGTTCACTGCCTCCCTGCTTCTTTTCCATGCCTCCTTTTACCACATCCCGTCCCCTCCAGTGTACAGGATGAACCTCTAATCCAATTTTACTAAAACACAAGCTATATGGGAGGCTGTTATCTCTGTCTGCCACCCTTTAGCAATGCAATACATATAGTAGCCAAAAGCAAAGTTTCTGGGTGCAGACTGCCTTCACATATTCCTGCCATACCTGTGCTGTAAGATCAGGAGCAAGTAAAATAAATTTCTTTGCCTTCACTGCCTATCTGAAAAATTGGTATCATGCAAACACATATTTCCTAGGGTTATCATGAGAAATAAGGGCCCTTACAAGAAGGAACAGCACATGATGAGCTTTCCATGAATATTTGCTATTAAAGGGATATGAAGTAATGCATATGTTAATTAGTTCAATTTTGCCTTTCCACAATGTGTACGTATTTCAAAACAACATGTTTTACATGGTAAATATATATAATTTTTATTTTCAAATTAAAAATACTATATTTGTATGCTAAGTTTGAAGTTACTTTAAAAAAAATACACTAATGTATGTTTTAGACTTCAATTAAACATGTCAATAAAATGTTATCCTGTTGAATGTTTTATGCCAGAAACTATAATTTTACTACTAAAGACAGTAGAAATGAATTTGTAAAATTAAAAATGCTTGAAGTCACAGGGGTCACACATTTGTAGTTCCTGAAGAATGATTTCTCCAGAGCTTTTGTCAAAAACTGCCTTTCCATAAAAACAATTGGACTTGAAAAAAAAATTCTTTTCTGGGACATTCTACAAATATGGAAGGCCATAAGCAAACTTTTTTGTCCACTTGCATCAGTATAGTTTCTTTAACTTCTGCACGAGAGTTTGGACAATTTGGGTGAGGAACCAGCAGTTGAAAAAGAAAAAGACCAAGTATTAGATAACTTGCGAATTGTGCTTTCCTGCTCTTCATTCCTGCCACTAATTATCTTTATGACCTTGAGTAAGTCACGTAAATTCTCTGTGCCATCGTTTGAATGCATCCCTTCCAAAATGTAGGTGTTGCCAATGTGATAATATTAAGAGGTGGGGCCACTAAGAGGTGATTTTAGGCCATGCGGGCTCCTCCCTCATGAATGGGACGAGGCCCTTACAAAAGAGGCTTGGAAGCCTTCATTCAGTCTCTTGCCCTCCCACCTTCCATGAGAGGACACAGCATTCCTCCCTTCTGCAGGATGCAGCCCTTACCAGACAACTGAACTTGCCATCACCTTGATTTTAAACTTCCCAACCTCCAAAATTGTGAGAAAATAATTTCTTTTCTTTATTAATTACCCAGCCTCAGATATTTTTTGTTATAGCAACATAAACAGATTCAGATACTCTGCGTCTGAGATTTCTCATAGGTGAAGTAAGTGCATCTTTCCATTTAAAAATGAAAGTTGAACACATCTTAAAAATTATAGTAAAAGATGTATATGCATACATATAGAGACAGATAGATACATATTCACAAAAACAGGAAATGGGAGAGGAGATGTCAGGATATAAGAGATGGCAAAAACATTGCAGAGGATGAACTGCAGGTGGACGCTGGTAACGGACCACAGAGAAGCAAAGCTGAAACCCAACTGTCAGCACAGGGGAAAGTCAGTAAGAAGGAAGCCAACTATGCTAAGCTAACTAACCCCCCCCCCCCGAATGTAACCTTAGAAGGCAGATGGGGCCCCACAGATGTGATTAGGTAGGATCCTGAGGGGTGATGTTATTCTAGATTTTCGGGTGAGTATAATTACAAGAGCTCTTAGAGGGAGATACAAGAGTCAGAGAATGAGAGTGATCATGGAAGAAGACGGAGGCTGGATCAACAAACTGGAAAAGGCAAGAAAACATTCTCCTCTGGAGCCACCAGAAGGAACACAGCCAACACCTTGATTTTTAGCACCATTAAAATTTGTTTTAGACTTTTGATCTCCAGACCTTCAAGATAATAAATTTGTCTTGTATTAAGCCCTCAAATTTGTGGTTATTTATTACAGCATCAATGAGAGACTAATATACCAATTCATAGCACAGAACTTGGGTAGACGCAGGAATTGTAAACAGCAGACCCCTCTGAAGGTGGGGCAAGGAAAGGGGAGAAATAGAAAAGTATGTGGGTGAATGGGTCAATCAAATGTGTGTAGGAGGGGTTTAGACCACTGGTTCTCCTCCCCCACCCACATAACCAAGTGACAACCCCTCTCTCGTCACCACCAAAACAGAGTGTTTTATATTCTAGAAAAACTGAACCGGGGGGGCTCCAAATTTGGGGAAACCCACCACCATGGAGGGAAGGGGTGAGACACTAGGCTGAAACCTACCTGCCTATTGACTGAGGAAGACACCAACCCCTGGCCCAGACTCTGTCCAGTCCCTGGACACAGGAGAATAGAGGTTTCTATCAGAGGAGTATCTCAAGATGAAAAGGTCAGGGCTCTTCATCAGTTATCTGGGGCCTGCCTTGTCCATCCTTAGAGAAGTCCAGCAGCTGAGAGGCTCAGCTACATACTCTGTGTCTACACAGCATTTAGTGTTTAACATACCACTGTTGGAGACAGACAGCCAAAGTTCATATGCTGACTCCAACTCTTAGTAAGTATATGGCCATGGATGATAAGTTAACCTTTCTTTAGCTCAGTGTTTATATCTGTAAACTAGAATAATAAAATTTCTACTTCATAAGATCATTGTAAAGATTAAATGAGACTTTTTTTTTAATTTCAGTTTAATGTGAGGGTACAAACAACCAGGTCACAATATTTGAATTCTTTGGGTAGAGTCCCTCTTATAGTTGTGTCTTGTACCTAAAAGGTATACCATATATTCCTACATTGTGCCCCATTAAATGGAAGTACCCCAAACACCCCTCCCTTGTCCCCCTTCCCTTCAACTTGAATTGAAATGAATTTTTCTCCATGTGGGCATGAATTAGATCATCTACTTGCTTCATATTAGTATTAGTATTAGTACTGATATTTGCTTTTCCATTCTTGTGATACTTTACTGAAAAGAATGTGTTCCAACTCCATCCAGGTTATACAAAAGACATAAAGTCACAATCTTTTTTATGGCTGAATAGTATTCCATGTTATACATATACCACACTTTGTTAATCCATTCCTGAGTTGATGAGCATTAAATGAAATTTTAGATACAAAGCACTCACAACAGTGAGTAGGGTAAAAAAGATGAAGTCCAAAACAAACACACCCACAAAAAGGAATTCCTAGGTGAAAAAGAGATCATGTAGGGATCCAAAGGAAAAAAAAATCTTAAATAAAAATGCCCTCAATTAATATCTTTAGATGAAGTGAAAAGAAAATGTTATGAAAAAAATCAGAGAAGGGATATTAAAAATTAAAAATATATCAGAAATGAACATTTCCATAGATGTGTTAAAAGACAAAGCATAAATATTCTCCCAGAAAGTAGAAAAAGATACAGATACATACTATATATAAGTAAAAAAGTTAAGAAAAGTCCAACTCAATCAGGCGGGCCCCACTGTTGATTACATAGGAATATATTTGACACATGAACCTACATATTCACTTTTCTATTGTTATTTTCCAGCCTTAGCAGATAGACATCTACCAAGTATTAGTGGTATTTGGGTGGTGAAATTTTGCATGTTGAACTGCAACTGCACAGTCTGCAAATAAGCTGAATAATAAATAACACCAAAGGCCAAAGATGTCATTCCCAATGCTCTCCCCGGTTCTCATTTCCTTTAAGCCTTATCAAAAAATGCACAGGAACTATTTCTTTATCTTATCTTTTCAACCTAATACATTTGGGGCAGTTAGCCTTCAACCAACATTTCATTTTTATTCAATTTCTATTATAAATGTTGAAAAGAAGGTGTAGGAAGGAAAATGATAAAGCCATAAAGTCATACTTACAATAAACTTTATAAGGACTGATGCATCCGAATTCTTTTATTTTAAATGTTCCACTTATATAGTATGTGGTCTGTGCATTCCTAAATGCCTTTTGTCTTATCTGCTCCTGAGTGTTACCTGAACTATTACAACTTGCTTTCCACTTCTTTTAGATAATATTTCCTGTTATCTGCAGTAGCTCATTCTCCTACAAAGAGGGAAAATGAAGGGGAAAAAAATAAAGAACTAAAATTGTTGAAATGTAGAGCATTCCGTCATTCCACATGAAGCACATTGTTATCAGTTTTTAGAAAACTGAGCCTGAATTTGTCAGTCTCAGTCACGGCCCTATTTGAGCAGGTATTGAACCCTTTCAATGAAGGGTATTGGTTTATATAAAATTACTGTTAGTTACATTTAATTAAATAAGGATTTGACTAGATCAAAACTGGTAAAAAAAAAAAAAAAAAAAAAGAACATCAAGAGCTGCCATATAAGAAGTAATTCTTTTAATAAAAAGAAGATTTAATAACAAAAAAAAAGAGAGAGGTATCTATAAAGATAGGCAGCAGTTGGGCTCCCAAACCAAAGATGTTTATCTTGAAGATATGAGCTTCAGGTCATATTTACCACCAGAGGCATTGCTTTTATTGCCTTCACCTTCCGGATTTCTCATTTATGTGCAATTCAAAAACCACCTGGTCTCCCTGGCAAAAATGAATGAAATGTCAAGGAAGAAAACACCAGACTTTAACAAATGAGATTTCAGATTGTGGGTGGGTTTATATCAGATTTTTCTCCCTCATTTATCAGTTTCAATGATTAATCAAAATAAACTCCCTTAGTACATTTAATATAGTTTCTGCTGAATAAAATTCTTCATTTAAATCAGCCAGGTCCCTTGACCTTCAAGGCAAAATCTCAAATCAGCTGAAGCAAGGACTGACAAACTGCCACCAAGACGCATCCCACCTCTGAGAATGAACAGACCAACACACCAAGATGAAAGTGCCAAACACAAGCGCTTCATACAAGATGAAAGTGCCAAACACAAGCACTTCACACAAGATGAAAGTGCCAAACACAAGTGCTTCATACAAGCGCCAAACACAGAGAGTTGATACTCGAGGTCCCTCAACCTTTACAGATCTCAAAATATCAGCCCATCCCTCTCCCTCAAACCCAAGTCAAAACAAAGCTATCCTTGGCCAATGGCACCATCTATGGGTTGCCATAAAAAACTACCCCAATTTATCATCTTCCTCAGGAAATGATGTATGTACTGTGTGGTCCCTCCTTATTCATGGTTTGGCTTTCTCGAGGTTTAAGTTACCTTTAGTCAACCATGGCCCAAAAATAGTCAATGGAAAAATTCCAAAAATAAATAACTTCTAAGCTTTAATTTATATATTGTTGTAATGAAATGTCTGGGATGTGAACCCTCCCCTAGTCCAGCATACCCATGCAGTAGAAGCCACCTACCCACTATTCCCTCATTAGCTGGCTCGGTTATCAGATCAGAATTGTAGTGCCTGAGTTCAAGTAACCCTATTTTACTCAATAATGTCCCCTGCGCACAAAGAGAAGATGCTAGCAATTCCAGTATGCCAAAGAAAAGCTGTAAAATGCTTTCCTTAAGTAAAAAGGTGAAATTTCTCAACTAAATAAGGAAATAAAAGACTCATATGTTGAGGCTGCTAAGATTTATAGTCAGAGAACAGTAAAAAGAGAGTCTGGGGTGATGGGGAAGAAAGCAGCCCATGTGAACTGCTGCAACCTAAGGAGAGGGGGAAACTGGTTCAGATCAGAGCACATTAGGAAAAATGTGCCCGAGGATAGCACCAGGCATGTTAACAGCCACACATCCCTCCAGGGGAACAGGTGGACATAGATAAAGTCTATGGTTATTATTTGGCGAGGAGTAACATTTTGTCTTATTCATTTAATGTAATGCCCGTGTTACAAAAATCAAGAGACAAAAAGATAACTAATGAAACGTGAGCTTTCTTTATGCCCCTTTACTCCAGCTGACCCAGTTGCTTCCCCAGATTCTATGCCTGTGGTGGATATGATTGGTGTCATCCACAGTAATAATGGTAGATTGCTGCAAGTGAAAGACAATTTAAAAATAGGTTTCTAAACACGGTTCCTAATAAAGCTTGACACCACTGTTTTACCGAACATCTTGACAAGAGCCTTCTGGACCTTAAAGACTCCAAAATGTCAATTAAAATAAATCCATCCAAAATAATTCAGATTTTAAATATGTATGCGTGCGTACTGATGCACCCATACACGCAAGTGCTTGTATATTCATAGAATAGCTCTGGAAAGATACACAAGGAATTCTCAACACATGTTGTCCAGGGAAGGCAACTGGGTCAGCTAGAGTAAAAAGATATGAGGAAGACATACTTTTCACTGGAGATCTTTTTGTCTTTTTAAATTACTTTAATACAGGCTACATTAAATGAATAAGACAAAGTGTTTCCCCTCCCCAAATAATATTAATAGCATTTAGGGGTATTATCTGCTATTTCCATCTCCCTGTCAGGCTGTTAGTTTTGCCTACTGATACAAACAAATTTATTTTTAACACTTTCCTTCATTCTGCTCACTAAATTTGTGTCCAATTATCCTTGAAGGAAAAATCTCACTTTTCATTTCACTTGTGAGCCAAAAAAAATTATCCCAATTATGGTTGATCAGTCTAAAAGTAGCGCTAATGATATTTCCATACCTGGGAAGCATAAACCCACCCATTCTGAAGATAAATTAGCCATAATAAAGAGTCATTGCCATCAGTTTCTCAAGACCGTGCTCAAAGGCTCAGATAATTCAGATTTTTAAAGTAAATTTTCACATAGATTCTTTTTTCCTCTAATTAAGACTACTTTAAGCATCAGCTTTAATGATTAAGAAACTATTTCTCTTTCAATTTCTTTTTAGTTTTGTTTAATTGCTGTGCTGAAACAGGCTTCCTTCCCTGTTGTTTATAACAATTCCCTGATTTCCAAGCATCGCGTCTGCAGTACGGTGAGATAGACATTAAGTTTGATGTGTAGGCAAGCCCAACCTAGAGAAGTCAGGAGCTGGACACCTACCAAGACAATGCAGGAAGAAAATGCAATAAGAAGATGGACATGGCATCTTCAACCTGGAAGAAAGGAGTAATCAGATGTCCAGGTTGGTAAGAGGCTCCACAATGAACTGCAAACAAGTGGCCCCATGAGCCAGTATGAACAAGCATCCAGGAGCCTGGCAGTGGCAGCAAAGAGAGAAGGAAGGCAAGATATAAAGCTGTGGAGGCCAGACAGGGATCCTATCAGTAACTGGGGTGCAGGGTAGTAACTAGGTCACTGGAGACAAAGTAAGAATCACTGACAAATTATGATCAGGCCAAAATCTGGTCCTAAAGCTATAGACTCCTTGAAATCTCCTTGATCAAAGTTATAAGATGACCTTGATTTAAGGAAAGAGAAAGACATGTAAAGACTGGAAATTAAATCATCTCAGTCTAAGAACTTGAAGTAGGGGTTGTGAGTAGGAGCCAAGGTAGCCAGGCATACATTGCCAGCCTGGAGAGGTAGTCACCATTCATATCCATCCTCATGTAGAGAGGCGTGTTCTACATTGCAACCCAATAGAGTCACCTTTAAAAGCAGAAACTATTCCAGTTGGAAATTACTCACATCTAGGTAGTATTCACTCTTTTTACCATCTGTAAGAAAATACAGCTGTAGCGTTGTTTACATAGTTGTGTTGAAATGGGTTTGGTGGCTGCAGTAACAGGAGTGTGCTCTTGGCATTTAGAGTGCAGGGCCCAGTGATTCTAAAAGTTTTTCAATAAGCTAGACAGATTTTCACGTGTGCACGCACACACTTACCCTACCCCACCCAAATACCAGGAGTACTGAGATGTACCCCCATTGTTTCACTTTAGCAATATGCTTCCCATGTGTAAATGCCGCATTGTGGGATTTCAACGCTCCCATTAGAGACTAAAAGTTCTATTCTCTACACTTGTTTACATGAATTCATCTACAAGTGTTTTTAAACTACAGTGGAAACTTTGGGTTAAGTTTGTAGATATGTCTTTCATAAACATTTCATCTAATTATGATAAACATGCTAGAATCAGTTCCGTATTACCCGTGAAAGGCCACAGAAGAGAGAGATCACTTGCCAATGTTTGTTCTGAGTAGTAAAGGAAGCATATGGGTGAGAGAATCGAAGGCATGCTCAAAGTAATTAACTCACGCAAAGGAACAAAAATTAATTAAAGCAAATCTGCCATGGATTTTACATTTGACAAACCACCTCTCAGTTTTGCAACAGGTGGCTACTGTAAGTTAACATTCCGTCAACACGCCAAAGGAAACGTTTCCAAAATGAATCCCTATGTCATTACCCTCAAGAGACACTTGTTTATCAGAAAGGCACCTTCAGGTTTTAAAACAAGAGAAGGACATGTGTTTCATGATTACAGGCGGTGCATGAGTCCCAGGCTCCAGGAGATTAGAATGAACTGTTCACCTATTTCAGCTCATTAAATTCAATGGAGGAGCTATCTGTACAGCAGAATAACGATTCCCATAAATCTACAGTTGGCTCTGGATTTACTGCACAACATGAGAAGCTCCTCTACACATTCACCTTAATATATGTAGTAAATTACATCATCGGACCACCCGAGGTATGCCTGAGCCCTGTTTAGACAAGGGCGTTTCTACTGAACGCCTTTAGAACACACTTCAATAATGTGTTCTAATGTGTACGTACATACACCATTAAGTGCATAGACTGTAAAATCAAATACATCTTGTTGATCAAACTTTCACATTTGGAGGTGATATAATTTAATTTCTAGGGAAAATTTTATTCCAATTTTTTATGTCTATTAAAAAATAGACAATCTGGTTGTTCTCCCCACCCTGCCCCACACCCACTCTCACCACCCATTCTATATAAGTCCCATTCACCCCTCTCATGAATATAAAGTTCAAGTTCTCTCTCCTTTCTAGGCCATGTAGTTTTTGTTTTCTTGAACACACATTTAGCACATGCTTGTCCCTATTATTTATTTTTTAAATAAGTTTATATCTTCCTTGCTCATACATGTGCTAGGTGCATAGCTGTATGTGGCATAACCCCCGGTGCAGAGTAAACACACAGGTATTTATTGATTGGGATAGACTATTGTGAACATGAAATCTGAAAACCAATTTTCTTGAATTCGTTTTATTATTAATAGTATCTATGTCAGTCGATCAGACAGCTGCCTAGGCAGGGGGATTTCAATGTTACCAAAAGTCCTTGCTTGGATCAAAATATCTCCCTTGGGTTGCTGGGTTCTCTTCTCCCTGGTATGACTTTTTTCATTAATGGGTTAAAATTCCAAAATGAAAACATAATTTCCAAAGTTCTTAAATAACACCAGGATCCTTTTTTCTTACATGTAAGCAAGGAACACATGCAATTTTTTATCACTCAATAGAAGAACAAATATGCTACGAGGAGGATGTGTCCATTGGGAAGGGATCTGTGGAGAGAATCAAATGGAGCAGAAAGGTACAGGGGTAGAATTACTTTCCCCCTGGTTTACCCAAGGCAATCTGAATAGCCCATGGAATAATTATTTATGAAGCCTCCTTTCACTTTAGGAAGGGTGTCAGGCTAAGCAACAAATTACAGTCCCCTGATGCATGAGGGTCTTGTATTTGAACTTGGATCCATGTTCCTTGGGCACATTAGCCTCTGGAAGATATTTGAGAGGGATTATTGTAAGAGCAGGAACTGGAACTTCCTTCTCCCCGACTCCTAATCATTGCCCTTATTTTCTAGACAGGCTTTTATAACAACATAGTTATTGTTCCTGAATCGTCTCCTTTTGTCTTCTCCAAAATGTTTGAAGATCTTTGATGATTAATGCCATCTCTAGCCATTCTTCTACTTGACCTTGAGCCTCAATAACTATGCTAACATCAAAATTGATAGTTCAGTATATGTTTACTAACTGATTGTTTTGTAGATAGTAAATGAAATGGCATGCTACAATTTTATGTTCTGAAGAATAAATTCTTCAGGGCTTGATTATATCTCCAAAGGAAAAAAACTACATATTTTCACAATCTGCTGAATTTACTTTCATAATTTTTTCTCTAACTTATTAATTTTCTCTTTTATTGGCATTAATGATGGCATTAATCAGTGGTACCAGCTCTCAGATTTCTTTTTAGATCTACTTTTGCAATCACTACTGCAGTACATCTGCATGTATAACAGGTCAGTTGGGATGTGGTTGCTGGATAGAGAGCAAGACATATTCACCAGCTAAAGGAATCTCTCTTGCACACCATCCTAAAGGCCCATCATGCCAATTCATCCGTCGGTATAATGATGAACCACCGTGAGAGAAACAGGCTTAGGGGCAGTAGGTCTATCGTGCATTTCTCAGAGGCCATTCACATGATACATGGCATATGCATCACAGAAGCTCTGCTTTTGCTTTCTATTTAGTCAAAATCACAAATTTTAGTCTGTGAATTCCAACTACACATTAAAAATGTAAGTTATAATAAGTAAAATTTTCAAGTTTTCTTTTATTTAGGTTTCCATTCTATCTGAAAGAAATCTGAATTCGGAATTAAAAGAAAGATCTTCCTTCTCTTCACAATTACATACTTGCTTAATTGTCCAAAATTAAGTTCCATTCAAGCCTCATTATCAAGTTTATGAAAGAGAAAGGAGAAAGAAATCATCTGGGACAGGTGCCAGACCTCTTGATCTAGTACCTACCTAAGGAAAGACACATCTGATGGATCTGTTTACACATATCTGGTCATATAATGTAAGGACCACATTAATGAGCATGGCACCTATGAGGTCCTACTTCTGTGAACTGGCATAGAACCCCTGGGCACTGAACGCAATCAGGTTTCTAAAGAAGGATTAAAATGGAAATACACTTTATTTAAACCAAACTTAATTGGTGATTAGCTCCAATTTCATACGGTAGATGCTGGTTTTCATGATTGTTAGTAATGACCCCACAAATTCTCAAGCACACAGTTGGGTTAAATATGAAAGTGAGTCCAAAAATTCACCTGGCAGAGCTCACTGTACACCGCATGATTCACATGAGATACCCCATTCAATTCAGGTGAAACAGGTACTCACCACAGGACAACTTGGTCATTGCTGATACCTCCTAGTACATGACAAACCATATTTTTATAACTTTCAGCATCAAACTGTTTTCACAGAAATTCGTAGAGGAAAAAAAAAAAAAAATATATATATATATATATATATGTATACCCAACTATTTACAAAATGTAAAATACTTAACTGACAGCATGATTATCAGTTGGAGCCATGGAATATTTAGTTGTCAGGGCCTCTCAAGGGCGGATCTTGTAGCTTTGTGAAATTCTTACCCATTGAGTGCTTGGTTCAAAAATAGGCCTTTCATCTTTAGAGTTAGGGCTTCAACTTGTGAGTGCTTGACATCTCACAGGCAATTACAAAAATATTTACTGAGAGTTGTTAATGGAAAAATAATTACAAAAGATGATGAGCCCACCATTTAATCCCCTGGGGAAAAAAAACAAAACTAGATTTAATTGCAATGCCAAGTGGCATCTTGAAGTGATTAGATAATTCTCTATACAAAAAAAAAAAAAAAAATGTTCTAAATTGGGGGAAAGAAGGCTTTGGGTCCTCATAGTACACATAGGCTCTCTGTAGAACTGACAAAATCTTAGTTGAGCAATTCCTTTACCTGTGTAGACATCACTTCTCTCTATATCTGCTGACACTTTTATAGACCACGTTTCCTTCAGTATTTCCTAATTATGACCAATAGGTGAGATTCTTCCCATACAAGCCAAGGTCTACTTGACTTTTTTTATTTGTATATTTTAAATAAATTTTCTTTTAAACAATTTTAGATTTAGAGGAAAGTTATAAAAATAGTACAAAGTATTCCTATATGTTAGTATTTTATTAAACTATGCCACACTTAAGAAAATTTTAAAAATTAATATTATCATAACATTATGAACTGAATTACAGGGTTTATTCATATTTCAGCAGCTTTCCTACTAATGTTCTTTGTCCTTCTAGGACCCAGTCCAGGACATCTTAGCACATTTGGTCATCAGGTCCCCTTGCTCTCCTCCAGCTTAGGACAGTTTCTCAGTCTCTTCTTGTTCAGAGGACTTCAATACTTTTAAAGAGTGCTGGACGGGTATTTTGTAGAATGTCTTTCAATTTGTGCTGTCTGATCTTTTCTTATGATTAGACCAAAGTTACGAATTTTGGAGGAAAAATATAACAGCAGTGAAGTGCCCATCTCATAACAATCCTGCGCTATTCCTGAGCAAGAAATAAAATGGTAAAAAGTTCTTCCTGTAACCCCCATATAAAGATGTAACAGCTCATGAACAAATGACTTAAGAAGCTGTTTAAACATGAAATATAATTGTTGCCATGAAGTCCCGGGTTCTCAACCTGGATCTAGTAGCGTTAGATAAAGATTTTAACTTAGGGATCCCACTCCAAACCAACCTTGTGTTACAAATAGTTACCAAGTATTCCCAAAAAAAGTTAGTATGGATGATAAAGTACCAAAGCCTACATGTGATTTGCCCTTTTTATATGTTTTAGTACATTTAAGAATATCCCCATAGAAACAGTACTCTTACCAACTTGTGGCAATATGCTGCCTTGAGTGAGGCAAGAAGGGACAGAGTTATACATGTAGCTAATATGCTTATAAAAGCAGCACACATTCATAGGAGAGTGTCACGGATGTAAATACGAGAATATCATATGATTGGTTCATAGGCTCATTTCTTTAAAAATACATTGATGATTGATGCTTTACACCAATAGCCTCCAAAATGTTTACCTTATATACCTTTCCTAATGATGTTTTAGTATGTACCTTGCCTAGCCTGACTTCTTCCTCAAAGAGTAACGTCTAAGATAGTGCCTTCTCTGCAGAAAGCTTATTTTCAGAAATGATCCCATAAGGGGAAGCAGGGGTAGAGACTGGGAAAGGGAAAACAAGCACAGGTCAGAGGCCAATACAAAGGGGTTGAATTGAGCTGGGTACTGTTCAGGGCCAATGAGGTCAGACACAGTGGGATATTGTGAGGAATATGTAGAATGCACCTCAAAACTGTGCACTGGGACATGGGAAAGGCATTTATCCCTTGGCTCCTAACTTCCACTGAGTCAAGTTCCTTACAATTAGGAATGGCTGGACAGAGGGAGAGAAAGGTCCAGAATAACAGGTGAGGGGAATATGGAGCTGCTGAAGCATGAGGCTGGCAGGTGGCATTTGCACACAGCCACACAACAGGGCACAAAGGGGATGGCCAAGAGTGTGTGAGCCAGGATCTCTGCCTGCAGACAGCCAATGTGTATGTGTATTCATAGCTATGTTAACGCATATTCAACTGTGGTAAAGTTTATTCCATTATTATTTTTAGGTAAAAAAAAAAACAAAAAACATAAACAGAAAGCTTACTATTTTTTTCCTGAAGCCCAGTGAAAGGTCTTGCATCCTTGATTAATACCTGGTTTGCACGTTGTCCTCTTTGGAGACCTCTGCTTTAGTCCATAGTGTATTCTCTTGGAAGGATTTTCGAGAAGTGTTTCCTAGCAGCTTAAAGCAAGAAAACTGACAACGGAAGAAATTACAAATAAGAAGTCCAGTCAAGAAGCTCAGTTAAATTAAACCATTGATTTCTTTCTTTGTGCAATGATAGTTGTGATTAATTCTATTCCTCTAGTTAAAAATGATAAAGGTATTTTTAAGGAAGCATGACAAGGTATAGCAGTTTTCAAATTTGACTAACATGCATCAGAATCACCTATGAAAGGCAGTTTATAATATTGAGCCCCAACCTCAGAGTTCCTGATTCAGGAGGTGTGGGGTAAGGTCTGAGAATTCAGATTTCCAACAAGTTCCCAAGAAATGCACACTCCTGGTCAGGGTAGTATTGGAGTTGTGGGGAAAAGAGGTACATTTTGAAAATCAGCACCCATGGGCTTTGCCATCAGACAGGCCTGGGTTTAAATCTTATCTCTACCATAAGCCAGGATGTACTCCTCTGTCTCATCTGTAAAATGAGAATAATCCTCACTGCATAGGACTGTTGTATGTGTAGGAAGTAAGACAGGAAATAACATTTGCAAAGTGCCCAGTGTAGTGCTGGACATACAATAAATCATCATCAAGAAAAATAAAAGCCCTAAAATTATGTATTATTTCAGCAAATCCTTGTAGAATAACAAAAAGCAATTTAACAAAATCTGGCTAGCTAGGTGCTATTTTGAAAAAATGAGGGTAATAAAGGAATAGCAATAAAATTTTGGTTTCCATAGTTAGTTAAGGATTGTCCTGTTGTTCATGTCTCTGGTTTCTCTTTCTCACTTTCCATTTACCCTAGTCTTTGTGCTGCTGTGAGTTCTTTCATAGAAGTGCATTGGGGGGAAGAAAGGCCTGGACACCAACAGTCAGGCAGAGTTCATCACTGGGCTAGCAGGAGAGTTTCCAGGGGGTGGGAGACTCTGTGGATCCCTCCCTTGCCTTTTACAAAAATTAGATAATAAAACCTGCAGAATTCCCCACAGAGCTCTCAGTAAATGTTCTGAATTTTAGAGTACAATATATTTAAGATTGTCCAGTCTTTTGGCAATATTTTCAACTCCACATTTTATTTAAAATATGCATATTAATCCTAAAATTATTTTTACCATGTTGATTTGCTCATCTACAAATGTATGCTGCTTAAGTAGTAGATTAAATGTAAATTTTAATGAATGCTATGAATCAGTGCCTAATTTGCACATTTTGTTAATTACCTGTGGTTTGGGATAATCCATCCAAGATGTTCCCTATTACCCTGGGTAATTAAGAGTTGACCTATTTTCAAATTCTTGCATCTCAAATAGAATGAATTCTAGTCAATTTTCATTCCTAATAGAAAAACCATCATTTATTTAAATAGTCCATCAGAAATAATTGGAATGTAAAACCTTGGGATGAAAATTGACTTTTAAAGGTCACAAGAGTTCACCCTCCTACCTATGAGTAGATTGTCAAACCAGACAGAGAATATATTTCATCTTTTGCAGCTGATCTGTAAAACAGAGCCAAGAACCAAGAATGTGCACCAGCCTAAGGAGCAACCTGTTTCTCCCTCCTCATAGTCTCAGTCCTTGACCTACAGAAAGGTCAATCAAGTGGTTACCAATATTTGTGTAGATGAACCTGCATACAAGTACACTCAGATACCTTGTACAAGTACACTCAGATGCCACATCTACACACCCACACACAGGGCTCGCCAGCAAAGCTTAACGTAGCACTGGAGCTTTCCTCCCTTGACCAATTCCCCTTGAGTGTGATTCATGGTCTTCTTATTCCTAGAAGAAGATTAGAGGTTTCCCTATGAGATTCCTCTCTACTCAAAAAAAAAAAAAAGAAAAGAAAAAAGAAAGAAAGAAAGAAAGAAAGAAAGAAAGAAAGAAAGAAAGAAAGAAAGAAAGAAAGAAAGAAAGAAAGAAAATAAAAAGAACTTGACTTTAAATTGTGGGTCATACTTCACATTTGCAAGATTCAGGGCAGCTTTCCTGTAGACTCATATCTAGTGTAGCAATGGAGACTTTTTTCAACCTATCATGCTCTGGTCTGTATCTCTCTTTTGCTGAGGACCCTAGATCCACAGTAGAGCAATGATTATTTAAGAGCTGCTCTCAGCAATTCTCAAGGCTTGAGGAAACTGTCCATTTCTGAATCACTGAGCCCCTGGGTTTTCTTTCAGATCTCTTTCAACCCTTCATCCTGAACCTGTCCTGTGGTATTATTTACCTCTTCCTGTCCATGCCCAGCAAACTGTCTCTACATGTACCAGGCTCACTTTCTAGAGCAGAGGCTTTCTCTTGGCACTCTTCCACTAGAAGCAGCTACACCCAGGCCAAGCGACCCTGCCTCAGACAGCCTTTGACTTCTTACTCAGCTGCACATTGGGTGCCGTGCACTGAGCCTGCCCTGGCCTGAATCGTGCACTTCTCACCCCAAACGTAATCTACCCACAGTCTTTTCCACCTCACTTGATGAAAACTCCTTGCCAGTTCCTTAAACCAAAAATCTTAGCGTCATTCTCTCTTTTTTTTTTTTTAGCGTCATTCTTGACTTTTCTTTTCCTCTCACATCACCTATCCAGCCTAGACTCCTAAAGTGTTGAATACTTTTTGGTGGAGTAAAAACATGGATAAAAATTCCTCCTATTCCAGGGAAAGGAAGCGCTTTTCAACAAGTGGTACTGACTCAAAATTAAATTAAATATTACACAAAAAGAATCCCACAGGATAAATGTGACCAATTGAGATAAAACATAGGCAAACTGTTTCTTTGTTTGGAGCTCTACTATGAACTGCTTTCATCAACTGCTGACCAGGAAAGGTTTCTGATCTTAAGAAAGGAACTCCATACATCTTTGTTATTTCTAAGCTCATCTTTAACTTCTGCAGAAAACAACTGGCAAGTATGGGAAACATCCTCTTATATCCTCAGGTAAGGCGCACACTGAAAGCATGTAGGTGAACCTATTTTGTTAGATTTTGGTAGATTTTTTGGAAAATTTCATAGTTCTCAGACTTACTCTACTCTTTCTAATATACTTCTGATTCTTTGTACTACGGAAAGAAATGCTATTTATTTTACTATATTTAGAATGAGACTAAAAATATGAAAATGTTTCAAATCTGAAATGTTAAATTCTGTGTGTAGAAGACTTTTTACTTTACTGTGCCTTTCTGAAAGTAATACTACTATTCGCTAATTTTATTTTAATTTTTTAAATAATTTTTTTTCTATTATGTAACCCATTTCTGGAAGAAATAAGAAAAATTTCTTCATTCTAAATTTAAGGCTAAGAAAGAATGAGTTTGGTTCTCTTCACCACATTCCAAAGGAGTTCTCAATCAAACTGAACACCATTTTGAGAATTTATCAAATAAAACGTCAACTTCAAAAAATAACATAGTAGAAGACAGATGCACGATCTACAGACACATGAAAAAATGTTCATCATCCTTAATCATCAGAGAAACGCAAATCAAAACTACTTTGACATATCACCTAACTCCAGTAAGAGCAGCCCACATAACAAAATCCCAAAACCAGAGATGCTGGCAGAGATGCAGAGAAAAGGGCACACTTCTACACTGCTAGTGGGAATGCACACTAATATTTTCCTTTTGGAAGGATGTTTGGAGAATACTTAGAGATCTAAAAATATACCTGCCATTCGATCCTATAATTCCTTTCTAGGTATATACCCAGAAGACCAAAAATCACAATATAACAAAGACATCTGTACCAGAATGTTTATTGCAGCCCAATTCATAATTGCTAAGTCATGGAAGAAGCCCAAGTGCCCATCGACCTACGAATGTACCAACAAATTGTGGTACATGTATACCATGGAATATTATGCAACCTTAAAGAAAGATGGAGACTTTACCTCCTTCATGTTTACATGGATAGAGCTAGAACATATTCTTCTTAGCAAAGTATCTCAAGAATGGAATAAAAAGTATCCAAAATACTCAGCCCTAGTATGAAGCTAATTTATAGCTTTCACATGAAGGCTATAACCCAACTATAGCACAAGAATATGGGGAAAGGGCCAAGGGAGGGTAAGAGAAGGGGGAGGTTGGGGTGGAGGGAGGGTAATGGGTAGGGCCACACCTACGGTACATCTTAGAATGGGTACAGGTGAAACTTACTAAATGCAAAATACAAATGTCTACATACAATAACTAAGAAAA
>CAUYPK010158568.1:0-72083 GCA_963574355.1 Loris lydekkerianus | reverse complement strand
GTTTCTCAAATCTTTGAGGGATGCAACTTCTTGTCTCAAAGTGTCAAAATATTTGTTCATTTGGTCTTTAAATTCGTTGAGTTCTTGAGATATCTTTTGGGTTACTGCTTGGAATTCTAATTTGATCTTATTTGCTATCCAGATTCTGAATTCAATTTCTGACATCTCAGCTATTTGTGTGTGTGTGAGATCTTGTGCTGTGTCTGCCACATTGATCCTTGGGGGAGTTGATATACTCTGATCATTCGTATTGCTAGAGTTTTTCTGTTGATTTTGCCTCATGATTGTTTTTCACTGTTGCCTCTGGCCGTCCTCAGAGTTGGCAAGGTTTCTCTCCAAGATTAGACTCCAGTGGGATCACTCTATTGTTGCTGGATCTTTGTAGGAAGTGACCCTGTGTAGATCCTCTGGGGCTGCCCCAGGCAGGGAGTTCTGGTTGTAGAAGCAGCTACGGAGTGTGACACTCCCGGATCCAGCAACAGGGCAGGAGGTGTTGCGCACTGTTCTGGGAGTGCCTGGTGCCAGTTGACTTTGGCACAGAATGCCCAAGGCTCCTGCAGTCTCTGGCCAGGAGAAGGCCTCTGTGCAGAGGCAGAGAGGGCTTCAGAGGGCACGGGGCTACCAGAGTTTGTGGATAGATGAGCGGGCTGGTGTGGAGGCAGGGAGGGTACAGGAGGGAGGACGCAGGGTTGCGCGGCTCCCACAGTTCCTGTTCAGGGCAAGTGGAGGCCCGGTGGGTGTGGGTCATAGGTCGGGGGTCGTGGCACAGCTCTTATTGAGGTCCAGGCAGTGCCAAGCCCAGGAGTTGAGGTTGCTATTAGCTGTGGCACCATGGCACTCTACCCAGGGCAACAGCCTGAGGCTCCAGTTTGCCAAAACCAGTCTCACTCTGCCCCTGAGGGTTAAGGCTGTAAAGCAGTTCAGTCCCCATCTTAGGCTGCTCAGTTATTACCTCCCTCCCGATCCTTGCTCTGTGACCCTGAGGGCAGAGCTTGCCGGGGCAGTTCTCTCACAATGGTTCCCTGTGGCCCACAGACGAACACTATTAGCTCCGTCCGGCTCAGCGGCTCAGTCTGGGGTCCTAGACAATGCCCAAAGTTCTTCGCACTCTTGCTCAAGCTCTCCCCAAGGCAGTTCAACTGAATGCCAAGTACAAAAACACCGAAACAGTTCACAGTTAAGGCCTTTCCTGTTTGCAGTCTCACTGCTGCTTGTACTTACGGCTGCCGGTGGGATTAGGTTGATCGAACACATGCAACCACTTGCCAGTTTTCCAATGTTTTTGTCTTCCTCTTGTGGTCCAGAAGTCCCTTGCTGACTCCCTGTATCCTCAAAGGTATGATTATAGGCAGATCCCACCAGCCAGAGATGCCTGGAATCTTATCTCCCCAGACTCACCGTGCCCAGTTGCAGGGAAGCTGTTACTCCTGCCCTTTCTTGTATAACAATATTTATGCCTTTCAGCATCTTTTACAAAATATATCACAATGTTGAAACAAAGGAACATATGGTGATTATTTGCATACCTTTCTGTTAACAAAACTGAGTAAAATGCAGATATTTTCTACGTGCTTGTCTATTTTACCCTAGGTGGGGTGTGCTGGCTCATGTCTATAATCCCAGAACTTTGGGAGGCCAAAGTGGGAGGATTGTGTGAGGCCAGGAGTTTGAGACCAGCCTGGGAAACATAGTGAGCCCTCCATCTCTACAAAAAATAAAAAAATTATTCAAGCATGATGGCACATGCCAAGAGATGGAGAAGGGAGGATAGCTTGAGCCCTGAAGTTTGGGGTTACAGTGAGCTACAATCACATGACTACACTCCAGCCTGAGCGATGAAGTGAGACCCTGTCTTTATGAAAAGAAGAAAAAAATAGGATTACAGCCTATTTATTTTCAAATAAAATCTACTTGAAAAAAATGATGAGCTAGAAGAGGCAGGGTAGTTTGAATATAGGAAAATAATGTATAGAGTACAATGATGAATAAATATTTGAGGGCAATGAAATTATTATTGTTGTAAACCAAAAGCTTATTGTGCTTTGAGGGAAGTAAGCAGAATAAACTTAATTTATGCAAAATCATTAACTTTTAACCTCTTATAATTATTATAAGGGATTGCTAATATTTCAATAATATAGATAAAAGGAGGATTTTTAAAAAAAATTAAGATTGATTCTTTGGAAATATACACACATCTGAGAGCTAAAAAGGCTGCAATTTTTCTGAAGGATGATGTTAGAAGCTCTACTAGGTCAGAAAGAAAGCAAATATAATTAAAACCATGGGAAAAAAGCAGAAAACTGCTGTAGGAATAATCTATTACTGACGAAGGATATGGAATAGATTATATCTTCTATTACTCCATGATTTTAACTCTTATGTTTAAATTGACTTTTCTTGCTATTTGGGGATTAATTAAAATTCTTAAAAAAGAAAATTAAAGTTCACCACAAATACCAAGCATATTCTTAGATTCTAGAAAAATGATCTATATAACATTACTTAATTGTGATGACAAAATTTCAGCATATGGTATTTGGGAACAATATCTAATGCCACCAATTCCTTGGACTATATAAAGAATAAAAAAAATAGAACTGCTTTAATTATGCTTCAGTGCTGGGAGGGCCCTTTTGTTATTAGATTCTATATTCTCAGGTTCTGGCAAATGCCAAGTACTTATTAAATGTTAGTTGAATGAAAGGTGGCTTAAAATTGCAACTTTCAAAATGGATTATTAAGAGAAATTCTGTACACTATAGTTTTAAAATTTTCTGGGGGAAATGAAATGAAAACCTCAAATTATCATATCAACTATGCCATAATATTTTTTCATCAAACAATTTTTTCATCACATGATATTTTCATCATTTAATTCATCAAGTGATTATTTAGTGTCTCTTTGTAAAGCCCGATGTTAGGTATAAAACCCAGATAGTTTAATGAGAAAAAAAAAAAAAATCATCCCTTAGATAAAATTGAAATCGATGGGGAGATTGGGCTGAAGATGAACGTGATCATATTAATACTCTTTCTTGTCTTGCTCCTTTATTTTAGCCGAAGCAACGCACATCCATTGTGTCTTCGTTGGATTTTCATCGAATGAATCACAACCAAGAGTATTTTGAAATCAACACATCTGCAGGGTGCACCAGCTTCACCTCTAGCCCTCCCGTGAGTCCACCCATCTCTTCTGTGGCAACCACAGAAGTTAAGGATGAAGGACCCAACCATACGGGTAACACAATTCATTTTATACAGCTATATATTTTAACTTTGAAGACTAAAGCCTTCATGAGTTAGAGTAGTGGTTCTCAACCTTCCTAATGCCTTGACCCTTTACTATAGTTCCTCATATAGTTGGTGACCCCCAACCATAAAATTTTTGTTGCCACTTCATAACTGTAATTTTGCTACTGTTATGAATTGTAATGTAAATACCTGATATGCAGGATGTATTTAGGCGACCCCTGTGAAAGGCTCATTCAACCCCCAAAGGGGTCACGACCTGCAGGTTAAGAACCGCTGAGTTAGAGGAATGAAGAAAAGTCTTCAAATAAATGGCATTGTGGTTTTAGTTCACCTATATGTATAACTTTAGATTTTTGTCAGTGTGGGTATAATATTCTTTTTAAGTGCATTGATAGCCTTTTAAGTGTTAGACATTAAAGATGATGATTTAATGTTACCATGGTAGTAAAAATAACCAGGGACCTAGAAATGCTCTTCTTCCACTGATGTCTACCCATCTCTACATGCAGTCTTAACATATGAATTTATTAAATAATTGCTTTGAAGCTGAAGAACCCCTATCAAGAGTATCTGGTATCAATGAGTTGTACAATGTGGCTTCAGCAGACTTCCAACCTATTTAAACCACTGTGTACTTGGGGAGGAAAGGTCTGAGGGAATAAGGCTAAGGGTGAGTGTAAGATAAGGGAGAGTAACAACTCCTGGTGGTAAAGTATTCCTGGTTCCACCCAATTAGATTTGCAGTGCTTCCTTTCTTTGGGGATTAATAAATGGTAAGGCCAAGGGACAGAAATGTAAATGGCACCTGCAGAATCTCCTCCCTTTATATCTAATTTGCAGTAATTATCAAAGTAGAGCTGAATCTCTAAATGTTACAAGTTTTAGTTGGGAATCAAGAATTGCAATTGAGGGCATATACATGTACTGGGGAGTCTCAAGAATTGCAATTCAGAATGGTCTTCAACATGTCCAACAAGCAAAGAGAAGGTTAGGGGTGTTAAAACCAAAATGAAGAGAGAAATGTCATTTATTGCTCTTTGAGAAAGTTTGTGGCACTAAGGTTTGGGGGAGCTGGCAAGTTTTGATTGATACATAACAGCAATGAGCAAAAACTATTGTCAGAGTCACACGAAGTCTTTGCAGTAGCAATTACATAAAACTGATTCCTGGTTAAAGCAGGCAACTTCAGCGGCTGGGCTTGCAGAGAGAATTACACTTTTCAGCCAATACTCCATGTCTTAGGCTGTTTTCTCTCCCTGGTCTCTTGACTGGGTTGGGTATCACAAAAATGAATGAATTTGTATAATCAACTTTCACATAAGTAAACTATTCCATTACTTGCATTCAGAAGAATATGAATTCATAATTAATATGAATTTTAGAATCATAAAATATGGTCTATGTGGATATTCCATATAATCTTTGTTCAGAGAGAGTGTGTGTGTGTATATATATGTGTGCATGCACTCATATATATGCACACACATGTACTTAAGTCCTTTAAAAGCACTACTATAACCTCTCCACAAATAATGCCAGGAAGTTATTTTTTCCTAGGAAGAAAGCTAAGATTTAAAAACGACTAATGGGAGTGGTAAGATTGATATTCTATGGAAACTATAATCCAACCTTTCTTTGGAAGCCAGAATGATACTTATAAAATGTAAATCAAAGCATGTCATTGCCATACTTACAATGCTCCAAAAGCTTCTCATAGCATTTAAGAAAAATCCAGCCCCTCACCATGGCCAGCAAAGTCCCTGGAGCAAACTTGTCCTGGCCCAGACTGGTCTTTTCTGCTGGGCATTCTGGCCCTAGAGCTTTTGCATTTAGGTTCCTTCTGCCTAGAATCTCTGACCTCAAATTTTCAGATGACTGTCATTTAGGTTTTTGCTCAAATGCACGTCCCCACAAAGGCCTTCCCAGACCACGTATCTTAAATAGAAACCCTCCATATGACAAGAACTATAATAACAAAGATGCAAAAAGAACAAGAGCAATAATAAGCAAATATACAACATTCGTGTCAGGCTGTGCTTGAGGCATTTTATGTCCATCAACTCATTTCAACCTCTCTCATATCAATCAGGCATTATTATTTGTAGATAAGGAAATGTCAGTAATTAACAGCCCATGAAGACAGAGCTGGGATTCACGCCTGGTGCTAGAGTTGATGTGCTTAGCCATTTTTTCTGCATGGCTCTTGTCATTTCTATCTAATTATCCTATTGGCTTTTCCCACATTTATTCACTTTTTAAAATTATGTTGATTACTTGTTTACATATGTATTGTGTTCTTTCTAGAATGTAAGATGCCTATCTTAAGCACTGCAGTCAGACTGCCTAAGTTCAGTTACTAACTGTGAAGCATACCTCTTACCTAGCTGACTTCAACTCTTTTTGCTACAGTTTGCTTGCCTCTGGGATTATAGTAACAATGAACTGATCAGATCAACTTACCCAGGAGTATGAGAATGCATGTAAAGTGATTAGCACAGTGCACAGCATGTAGTGTTCAATAAACATTAGTAACGGTTACTAGTAGTAGCAATAACTATGACACTAACACAATTCTTTGCAGTCTACATCAAGCCATCATTTATTCCTGGGTCACTGGCATTTATTGGATGCTGCCGTGTGCTAGAGGCAGGTTTGTGGGAGATGAGACATGTGATGTGTAAAGAAAATGGATGTGTGGGCGGCACCTGTAGCTCAATGGTCAACAATAACAACAAAAAATAGCTGGGCATTGTGGTGGGCACCTGTGGTCCCAGCTACTTGGGAGGCTGAGGCAAAAGAATCACTGAAGCCCATGAGTCTGAGGTTGCTGTGAGCTGTGATGCCACAGTACTCTACCCAGGGTGACAGTTTGAGATTCTGTCTCAAAAAAACCCCAAATAATAATAAAATAAAAATAAATAAATAAATAAATAAAAAATGGATGTGTGGACGCCCGAATGGGCTCTGGCCATATAATTATTATTCAAAACACATGTATTTGAAGGACCAGTTTCAGATTTAAATTCTTCCAATGGGAGGAATAACAAGTACTGTTGATACTTGCCTTTAGTAAAATTTTATTTTAATTTATTTTAACCATAGTACTTTTTTTTTGACAATGAATGTTTTGAATTTTCTTCAGTAATGTCTCTGGTAAGTAGAAATATTCTTTTTCTTTTCTTAAAATTAAAAGCCAGGTAAGTTATAGATTTAGTCCCCAAACCCTATTGCCTTCCCTTCACTCTGACACTGCCCCATGGAGGAAGAGGGTCAGGACTTAGCACATTTTACTGCCCCAGGGACCTCAGTGGCACCGTCTGAAATGTGTGGAGAAAGAGTCATCATCAGGCTATTTTCAAGTCTGGACTTTCAATAAGCAAAATCGAAACTTTTGACAGTTGAAATGGTTTTCAATAGCATGTTCCAGTGGTTTCCTAAGGTAACGTCTCACCTCCAGATTACATCAAAAAATGTATACTAGACTGACACTTAGCAGTAATGTGAAAGCACAGTGCTGATTTGTTCTAGATTAAAAGGTAAAACTTTCAATTATAAAAGTAAAACTTTTGAAGTAGACATTTATCTTCCTGAGAAAACTAGCATTTTATTCCCTTACACACAGGTAATTTGTCCTAGTTTGTATTTAAGAACCTTCAGTTTTATTACTAATTTGCTAGATATTTTTATTAAACCATTTAATGTTTCTGGTTTTCAGTTTTTTTCTCTGAAAGGGGAAATAATATGTACTCTTTGGCAGTTTGTTGTAATAAATGAGCTTATTAACCTGAATGCATTTTGCAAACTGTAGCAACCAGTATTCTTCCTGAATATTATCACTGTTATTGTTTAATGTTTTTGTTTTTCTTTGATATTATTTTTTGAAATGAATACTAGTTTTAAATAGAACAGCTTATGGTAAGTCTGTACTTAAAGCCAAGACAGCTGACCTTGACTTAGAAGTATATTTTAAATTAGCTGATGAATCCACATTTCACTTTATAAATTATTAGATACACACACAAAAATTAATCTTGACAAAATGGCACTTATAGAACAAAGGGTAATGCACCTTCAAAAGCAACTTGTATGCTGCAAAACACGTGAGCCAATGAATTTATTGTAACCGAGGGCCACTTTGAAAGTAACTTGAAATGTGATTAAAGCTTTAACTTATGAATCATCAAAAAGGTTGTTAAATGGGAAGAGCTTTTGAGTTAGGTAGTCTGGGCAATGATTTAAACAGGTTTGCATTTAATTAGAAAGATCACTCTAGAAGTAATATATAGTAGACCAAATTGAAATGAGGTGAATTTGGAGATGGGAGAAACACATCATCAGCAATAAAAAATATGTCAATGGATTTGAAAGATACAAGGAAAGAGGAATTCACAGGTTGTGGTTGTCAATCAGATGTGCAAACATGAGGGAGAGTAGTTCAGTGAAGGTGCTCAGGTTTCTAGCTTACCCAGATGAGCAGAATCTGCATGCTGTTCCTTAAAATAGGGGGTATTTGTAGGTAGGAAGGTGGGGGTAGGGATAGAGCATGTGAGCCAATTCAGGTGTTTTAGAAGAAGGGTTGAATGACGTAACTTCTATTTTATGAGGATCATTCTGGCTGTTATGTTGAGAATGGACTGAGGAGGGGCAAGGGTACATTTCAAAACAACTAAGAGTAAATTATAAATGTCTTACCACAAAAAATATGCAAGTGAGGTGATGGTTATGTTAATCAGTTTGATTTAAGTATTTCCCATTGTATTTCAAATCAGCACTATGTACCCCATAAATGTGCACAGTTATGATTTACTAAAAAATTAAATTAGAAAAAAAGAGGGGGAGAAAGGTAGATGCAGGAAGGTCAGTTAGGAGGTGATTGCAGCATTGCAATGCGAGGAGAGTGAAGCAGAGGAGGTGAGAGAAATGCAGGGGTATAGGACATATTTTAAAGGTAGACCCAGCAGGATTTCATGGTAGAGTGTTCGTGGTAGATGAGAAAAAGAGACCTGAGGATGATGCCAAGGTTCCGCTGAGCAGCTGTAGAATGGATTGCCTATCATCTGACATGCAAGAGGCTGTGAAATGGCAGGTTTGGTAAGCAGGGAGAAGTACCAGGAGTTAATTTATTTTAAATTTCAGATTAATATGAGGGTGTAGATGTTTAGGTTACATTGTTTTAATTTCTAAGGTAAAGTTCAAGTTGCAGTTGAGCCTGTCACCCAGGGAGTGAACACCCTTCACCTTTGCACATGAGGTGAGCTCCATCAATCACCCCCTCCTTTCCTCTCCCTCCTTCCCCTTCCCCTTGCTAGACTATACTTGCTTTTTTCTTTAGTGTGGGCTTGTAGTTGTTTATATATTGGTTTGGTATTAGTATTGAGTACATTGGACACTTTTTCTCCATTCTTGTGATACTTTACTAAGAAGAATATGATTCAGTTCCATCCAGGTAAACACAAAAGATTTAAAGTCTCCATCTTTCCTTATGGCTGAATAATTCTTCATGGTTTATACATATATCACAGTTTGTTAATCCATTCCTGGGTTGATGGGCACTTGGGTTGATTCCACATCTTGGCAATTGTGAACTGAGCTACAATAAATATTCCAGTGCAAATGTCCTTGGGGTTGCAAACTAATTCAAAATGTCCTTGGGGGTTGCAAACAACCTCTATGGAAAGATATATATAGGATTCTCAAAGAATTAAAGTGGACCTTCCATTTGATCCTGAAATTCCACTCTTAAGTGTCTACCAAGAAGGAAAAAAAAATCATTTTACCACCAGGAGTTAATTTTAAGTTGTCTATTAGAAATCTGAATACTTGTGTTGAGTGGGGTGAGGGCAGCTAAAGAGAATCAAAAACTGAGTTCAACAAAGGAGGAAATAAAAGGTAACACCAGAAATAAAGGCTGAGGAGGAGCTACCTGTGAGGTAGGAGGAAATGGTTGTGAGTGTCGTGCTCTAAAGGCAGGTGAAGAAAGTTTTACAAAGGAAGGAGTCAAGAGTAATCAGTGCTGTCACATGGAGCTGCTAAGTTGAGTAGGATGAGAAATTAGTTTGATTTGACTCCTAGATTTAACAAGGTGAAAGTCACTGTTTATCTTGACAGGAGCAACTTGGTTAGAATCAATGGTGCAACAGCCCAACATAGTGAGTTTAAGGGAAACTAGGAGGAGAGGACTTAGAACAAGTAGACATTAAACTTTCAAGGAATTTCTTCAAAGAGAAAATTAAAGTTATGATGAAGGAGGAGAGAAAGGTTTTATTAAGGGAGAGATTGGTTTTAGACAGAATTGTGAATGACAGGCAGGATGATGTTTCTGTTGTGAATGCAAATGCTGGCTGGCAAAGGAAGCATGTGGTGGGAACCCGTGGGAGATACATTCTGAAGGTTTCCATTTTCTCTACAAAGTAGAAAGCGGCAACATCAGTTGAGAACAAAGGTGGAACAGGACGTTTAGACTTTGCAGAAAGACAGAAGAGCATGACATAGCTGTTTAGGAATTAGAGTATATGGTGTGATCACCTGTCAACAGGAAAGGCCCACTTGAAGTTTGCATTTATGAATTTAAAGTTAGCTTGGCCAATGTGGTTCTGTATTTTCTTCCAGCATAGGCCAGGTAGAGAAAAGAACACGGGTGAAGAGTAGTTGGAAAGCTGAATTTTGCATAGGTTTGTTTTTGCTAAATGGGTATTTGGAAGTGGTTGAAGGGCAAGTATATATGAATGCAATGAAGGGAATGTAATATTTGACTCAAGAATTCAAGATGGAGAAGGAAGGGAAAGAGAGCAGGGGGACAATTAACAGTGAAAAATCAATAGGATCATGGGATTAGAGAATCTAGGAAGAGTGAAGAATTGCTGGGATCAAGGTGTTGAAAAACAGGGCTGGAATGATAGGTGGATTCAGAGAGTAACATGCACATGAAACCAGGACTGATTATAACAATTGGTGATCATACGGTCATCATAAGGCCATGGGACTGTGCAGCTGTATTAGCCCCTTCTCCAACAAAATAACCTTAAATATTATAATTCAGTAGGCACAATGATTTCCTGGAAGAAATGTTTGATATAAAGAACCACTCTTACTTTTACATTGCTCTCTTTTCATAATATTTAAATTAATCTTTCTATTTGTTTAACAACCATGGTATAGATCAACTTTAATTGAGTTCCCTTCTGTACTTTGCTCCACTACTCCTTGAGGTGCTAAGACCCATTTTGTTGCTCCCTGGCTGTCCCCTGATAGAGATGTTCCATTCAAATTTGCTTCTCCAAGGGGCTCTCTTGGTCCTCAACCATTCTGCATCTCATTCTCATAAGAACCACTTGAATGACCTGGGAGCCCATCTGCTCAGATATTTCAATCTCTTCAGTTCCCTTAATGGTTGTCAATATGTTCTTTCTTCCTCAGGTAAAAGTTTTATAAAATAGATATGGTGAGAAGGAGTAGAATACTGGATCGATTATAAATATACCTTTTTGTTAGATTGGATGTAGTACATAAGGAAGTGAAAGGGACTAAAGATGTGATTCAAATAATTTTGGTCCCTTTGACCTTTGGAAAGATGGAGTTGATATTAATTGATATGGAGAAGCTCAATTTTTAACATTTTCATTTGAAACGCTTTTGGATGTTCAAGTAGAAGTGTTCAGTAGATAACTGACACAACGATGTTTCTTTCAGTGGGGTAAGGCAAGGTGGAAGGAGACCATGTGATAATTTTATGTTTATCAAAAGTAAAGAGTATCAGTTTGAAAACCAATGCCTTGCCCTTCAATGAGTGACTTACGAGTTCTGATTACCTCCATGCAAATGTATTGGATAGATGTGTTGTGAATTCCTGGGGGAGAAGGAAGCTAAGAATCATCAGTAACAACAGATGCTCCTTCTCTTTACGGAAAGTTATGTCCATGAAGTTCTTTCTGTAGGAATCATTTTATGGGTTAGCACCTTCTCAAGAGCACCTGCTAAGCTAGTCAGTTACCCTGGGTAACCAATTATCTCCAGTTTTGTGAGAAGTTTCAAACTATCAGCCCCTGACAGAGAAAATTGATAGGAGGGAGAAATCACAGAAAACAGTAAAAGTGGAAAAGTGCCTTTTTTCCAAGTGGGAGAAATAACAAAAACAGAAGACTGTAAGTGCTTAGCAGCAGAGAATGGAGAAGAATCACCAAGAGAACTAAAATTAGAATGGAGAGGGTGGCATGGACCTCTCATGCTGGTAAGGGATTGCCAGAAAGGCAAATGAGGCTTCCCTTTTAATTAGTTCACCTGGACTGGAAATAGACCTCCTGAAGCTGAGACATCATTATTACAGCAGCCACTGGACTCAGGCAGCTGGGGGAGGCTTTGGCTTCCAGCCAACATGAAGGCTAAAGACTGGCTGCTGAGATGATCTTTAAACTCCAAGCTAAGCTTCAAGGTGAGCTGATATGGAGAAAATTAAAGGTTGTGAGAATGACGCGCATACATGATTACATCTTTGGAACTTATTTTCTTAAAAAGATGCTTTAAACCCATTAGCCAAATTATCTATTGTTAGATTCAGGAAGTCAAGTACACCAGAATTTTGGAAACCCAAAAGAAAAGCATTTTTATTTCCAATGTTGTGTACGTGATAAATTATATTCCTATCAGGTCTTGCTAAATCTTGAAATGACTCTCCTCTACTTTGCTTTCCCCCCCCATTTTCCCTGTGTCCTGAGATTTTCTTCCTTTTGATACATTGAACACCATGCAGAAGGCAAGGTACAGGTTCCCAGATGTTTGATAAGGAAAGGTTGATCGCTTCTCAATGCTTAAAATTCTGATAACATATAGTTAGATAACAGGGTAATATGGGAACTTGTCATTTCAAATGGAATTAGTTGATATACCACTATTGGTTTTTCTGGTAAATATCAAATCAATGGACTTAGTGTGTCCATCCTGGACATCCTAAAGATAGTCCAGGATGCGGTGAAAGTGTCTATGAAGGGGACTGATCTCACCCCAAGAAAGAGTGAGGCTTTGAAAGATAAACTAAAAGGAATTATCCAGACCAAGGTGGGGAGAAATTAACAGCAAACTGCAGGTCAGAGGAAACGAGGACTGGTCAGAGTTGAAGCCACTGAGGGACTATGAGCTTGGTCACGCAGGGCCTGGTAAGCTACCTGCAGGATTTTCATCTTTGTGCTTAAGAACAATGAGAAGTCTTTGGCAGGGGTTTTAGGGAGAGAGAGAGTGATCCAGTTTGCATTTTACTGTCCGATGGTTCTTATTTTTTCTATAAACTAGAAGCAGTTTTATCCTTGGTGAGTAACCAAAGAGAGCAAATATCAAATGTTTGAGAAGAGTGGAGAAAGTCTGAGTTAGTTTTTGTTCAAACTCCTAATGAGTGAATGGCTAATAGGTGGGGCCTGAGGGCAGTATAGGAGAAGGGTTTAAGGGGGTGTGGGTGTCCCTCCAGCATCCCTATGGCCTGCGGGTGATCTATTTAGGTCAAGATTACTCTGGCCAGGGCCTGGCCGACCTCAGCGTGCCTCTCACTGTAAAGTGGTACCTCTGAGTCTCTGCCAGGTCTGCACCTGTCGTTGCTAGCCTCTGCTGCCATCACCTCCCCTGTGCTAGACCCCTGGCAGCCTGCTTGGCTTTTAGACCAGCTCCCTTCTGAGGCCCACAAGAACCTCCTGGTCTCATTCATAATTAAGGAAAATAGCCTGGACTCAGAACAATTTATCCTCAAGATCTCATGAGGTTTTGCCATGTGGAACCACCCAGCTATATAGGACATGCCCAGAATCTAGATGGGATTTGGAATCCAGGTCCCTTTTTTCTTACCTTCTCTCTGTTTATTATGTTATATTCTCTCAATGCCAAAACCCAGTAAAAATGTTCAGGATACACATGGAGAACTGTTCCTTCTTTTCCCCCACTTTATTCAGCCCTTTTCTCTTCAAAATTCGGACTGTCCTTCCCAGTCTGGGGTAGGCCTCCCAGTTGTTTGTACAGTAGGCTCTCAGACCCAATTCTGATCATCTTAATGCTGGAGTCTGGCTTTCAATTCTATTGACTTACTAAGCCAACTTTTCCTACCTTTCCACCTTGCAGACACCAAGTCTCCAGTCCTAGCCCTGGAGAGAAGAAATTTCCAGTAGAACACAGTGTAAGGATGTAAATACACCAATGTATTCTTTGAAAAATCCTTATTCCATTAAGCCAGCACCACTAAATGAAAAAAATGTATAAACACAATATACATGTATGCTTAAATAATATAGCTTCATTGACGCTTGGTAAACAGCGCCATTACCTTTGTCTTTATTGCTGTTATTCTGCAAGGTGTAGGCAGCAGGACAGAGCCTAGACTCAAGAGTTCAGTACAAATTGCCAGGCAGCCAGGTGCTATGAGTCCAGGCAGCCATCAGAATCTTAAATCCACAAATGGCTTGGAACAAACAGGTCAACCTGCTGATGACCCGACTTGCAACTTCCACTTGCTCTGTGCCCAATGTCAGGTGTCCTGGGTGGTGAAGGCAGCAAAGGCTGGGAGGTGTGTCACTGTGGGGGACAGCCAGAGTGCAACAAGTGCTTAACCCAGCCCAAATCACAGCAGAGACAAGGGAGCAAGGGTTTCAGAGAAGTTTTGTATTGAAAATCTGCTTTTTAAAAATTTATTTATTTATATTTAGTATATTAACTCAATTTTTTCTTGCTTTTACCTTCTATTAATATGCAAAAGTATAACTGCTTTGTTAGCTGTAATTTTCTGAGATTCAAATTCATTGCTTACATAAATCTCTCTAATGATCTTGTTTGCATTAGTTTACTCGATAGTTTTTCTCTCCTGATTTTCTCTACCAGACTGTTTATATTGCCAGAAAAATCTCCCTGCTTATCAGTTATTTTTGTGTGCTCTATGTGTGATTATTATAGCTAAAAGTAAAACTGCGGGAGAAAAGCTGACAGTAATTTTTTAAAAAAGGCTTTAGATATTTCCAGGTCTGTTCTGTTGGAGAAATCCCCTCTCTACACCCAGTGGCAGTTTCCAAACTGCTAGTCCTTCTCCTCTGTTCACAGGCGTTATCTCTACAGTTCCTAGGAGGACATTTTCTCTTTGTATTTTCTGCACCTGTCTATGTTGGGCTGGTGTCTTGTGTGTTTACCTTACCCTGGCCCCAGAGCTCTTTGTCAGCTCTGTGGTAGACAGAACTCTAGGAAGGCCTGGGGATTCCTGCTCCCTGGTGCCTTTGTGCACGGCTCCCCTTTGAGCCTGTGTAGGCTTGTAACTTGCTACTAGCCTGTGGCAAAGGTGATGATGTATGACTCCCATAGTCATGATGTGTTTTAGGGCAAAGGTGAATAGATTTTGCAGATGTAATTCAGGACTTTAGTCATTGGCTTTAAATTAATCAAGAGTGATTATTAATCAGGTGATCCCTTAAAAGTGGGTCTAGAGGTTAGCACCTTGCAGTAGGGGAATTTCTCTCTCTCTCTCTTCATTCCTGGCTTTGGAGAAGTAAACCATATGAGCCCTTTAGTGGCAGAAGTCAATTTTACTGATAACAGGTGAGCTCAGAAGAAGATCCTGAGCCTCAGGTGACATGACAGCCCTGTGTCACCTGACTCGTGTTCTGCTAAGACCCTGAGCAGAGGACACAGTTGAGCCACACACAGACCCCTGACTCACATAAACTATGAGATAATAAATGTATGTTGTCAGCCATTATGTTCATTGTGATTTATTATGCAGAGATAGAAAACAAATGCAGTGTCCCCTGTTCCCTTCCCCTTGACATGGGAGAGAGGGAGACTTTCCACTGCCTGGCCTCAAGGTACCTGTCCCATCAGCAACAATCTTTTGCTCTCATTGAGATTACAAAAGCAAGAGTGAAGAATTTGGAACTTGTTTCCTTTACTCCATATCCCTAAGCTCAATTCAATCACTTACGTACTTTTCTAGTACTACGTACTTTTCTAATACTTTTTAGTATTCCCAAAATACTAATTTTTATTTTAATAGGTCTGAAACTGTGAAGCTAAAATTTTGATAATGAAATCAGAAGACATAAGACAGAGGGTTGGAGACTCTATTGGGGATTGTTCAGTGCTGAATAAATGATAGATGCCAAGGCCTCCAGGGCGTGGCTATTTTTCAAAGTCAGCAGAATTCTGTCTTTTTTTTCCTTCAAGGGTATATCTGATCATGCCATTCCACTGTTTAAGGACCTACATGTGGGACTATCTAAACATCTTAGCATGCCCAACCTAGTCCTCCATAATTTGGGTCCAGCTTTCAATTCACCTTCTATCTAAATGTATTGAGTACTCCTACATACATCATTCCTAGGCTTCATGAATCTTTGATTTATAGAGTAGCCTTTGGTCAGCTCGGAATGACTTCCCATCTGATTTACCTGGTAAACTTTGATTCTTGGATGAAATTTGGCTGAGGGTAACTGTCTTCATTCATTTGGGCTACTATAACAAAATACCATAAACTGTGTAGCTTATGAACAACAGACATTTATTTCTCACAGTTCTGGAGTCTGGGAAGGCCACATAAAATTGGTGGCAGATTTGTTGTCTGGAAGAGGGCCCACTTTCTGGTTCACAGACCCAGCCTTCTCTCCATGTCCTTACCTGGTGGGAGGGGCAAATGAGCTCTCACGGCCTCTTTTATAAGAGCACTGACCCCCTTCCTAACCACCTGCCAAGGGCCCTGCCTCCTAATCTCATCACCCTGGGGATTAGGATTTCAACATATGAATTTGGGGAGGATACAAATGTGAAATCCTTATAGTATTCTCCTTTGAGAAGCCTTCTCCTACTCTACCAATCCTTGCATCCATGTGCCCCGTAGTGTTGTTCATATACCTCCACTATTTTGCACAACGTATTTATTCACAGGCATGTCTGTGGGCTCCTTACATGCAGGGACCTTGTCTCAGATACAGACGTCTCCCCAGTGCCTACCATGATGACTGACTTATCATAGACGTTCAATAAGTGGTGAATGGTTGAATAACTGAATAAATTTTGGGCAGCATGCCATAGAGAGCCAGCCTGAGAGTATTCCAGATATTCTCTTGGGTAACTTCCTACCTACGTGACAGTTGTTTCTCACCTGTTCAGCTGTAGGCTCTAGTGACCTCAACTCTTCAAATCAGTGGTTGAAGATGCATCAGCCTTTATCTATCTATAGTAAGGCAAAGCCAGCACTAAAAACTTCAATGACTCCTGTTCTTTCACAAGGTCAAAACACTGCCTAGGATGCCTTTATTTTTCTTCCCAGAACAGCCTCTTCCTTCCTTACTGATTTTGTTAGTTTCTATCTTAGCCATATGTGATTGGGGAACAATGTATTAGGATCTGGAGACTGAAGAATGAGACCTTTCAACATACTAGTGATGAGCAGAATCCTGTGAGCAGAGTGAATCCCACTGACAGAGAAGGCTAAGCCCTAGCAAGCAGTTCTCTAGGGAGAACTCCCACTTATGTGTGTAGGTGAGTTTTCCAGAACATAGTTCTTCTTACACAGAAAACTAATGGAGTATATTGGAAAGACAAACGTGCTATAAGAATGAACATTCATTACAGAGTCAAAGATATAATTTTTTGTACTATCCACTTTGGGGATCTGCACCAGGCCTATCTCTTGTCTGTCTGTGTTCTCTCTTTTAGCACAGATGTCTGAGTTATCTTTTATTAGCTCAGATGATCAAGAGTTGACTATGGGAAGCTAATAATGGACATCAGATTTTCTTCTAGAGAGCACATGTGAAAGGAAGCATTATTAACTAAACAAATCTCACAATTCCTAGTAATTAGCACTTTGACCAGCTGTTGTCTTAGATGAAGGATTTAGATCATATATTATGTAACTTCAAAGTATTTTTTCATATTTCTTCCTGATAGGAATACTAAGTAAATTGTACTTACTTTTATTTAAATTTGAAGGAAAGCTTCAACTCTATTTTAGTTTCCTTGGTCCATTGATATGCTGTAGGCCATTAACATTCAGCTGGGTTTTGTTTCTATTATTAGTCATGATTGTCTAGAAGAGGGTAACATTAAGCTAAATAACATGTCAAGTTCTTTAAACTCAGTAATTTGCTATTTACTAACAACATATTTGCTCCCTAAAGTTGTCATATAGAAAACTAAAACTAGATTATCAAATTCAATGTGAACCTGAATCATTTCCCCATTCCTCATGTTTTTTATATTCTCTTTCAGGTAATGATTATTTGTACTTTAAAATTTATCCTCAATACATTTATCGGAAACCAAACATCTATTATTGGGTACGAGCAGGTATCGTGTGTCCATAATGCTATCTTAGCAACCTCAAGCACATGAGCAATTGTGGTCAGCACCTTAATTATTGGTTGGTTATGAGTAAAATATAAAACTATAAACACTAAATAAAAAATTAGTCATGTTATTAAATTTGTAGAGTAAGTTCATTCATTTCACAAATACTCATTTAGCACATATAAAACGTTAATGTTCTGGCAAGATACTGAGGATATAATGGTGGAAATACATACTTCTCTTCACCCATAATTTTGTGGTAAACAAATAATTAAAATCTAATGTTATATTAAATACAACACGAACCTAGAGAAAGGAGCTTATATTAATAAATCTGCCTAGGACAGTCAGAGATGGTTTTACAGATCTATAAAATATTATTTATAGAATAAGTAATGCTTATTCTCTCAAGAATTAATCAGTTGGCTATTGAAGGGATAGAGTGAGGGAAGAAAGGAAGAGAGGAAGAGAGAGAACAGAGCCTTTGGAACCAAGCTCGTGTCCTTGTTTTGCCACTTACTAAGGTCCTTAGCTAAATGATAATCTTTCAGAGGCTTTTCTTATTTGTTTTTAGACAATGTGGATGGCAGTACTTAGCATAGAGCTTTGTGCATGGTAGGTACTCAGTAAGTATTAGTTGTCCTCACCATTGTTGGGTCTCATTTCCACCTGGTAGGAAAGGGACAGGTAGTATTATCATTTAAAGATCAACAAAGCAGGCTCACAATGACTATTGCTTAGGGTCACACAGAAGGGGTTTTGGTGCAAGGAATGAAGAGGCTTGACACAGAGTCTATGTCAGGGGACTGAGGAACTCAGGGAGGAGCCCATCAGAGCAAACCTCAGGTCTGCATTTATTATCATATAAATAGCAGGAAGAAGTAGACAAAAGGTGCTTGTCTGACATCAGCACTGATTAGGGAGGACAAGGAGAAGATCAGATAGAATGTCTCCACCTTTGTTTTTGCAAATCCACAGACATTGAGCACAACTCTTGCCTCGAGCTTCAAGAGACCTTTGGAATCCAGAGAATCTTTATTGCCACACCTCACATATATATTCTCTCTTGAAGGTCAGTTTTCTGCCTGCCTGCACATACATAACTCTGGTGCCATTCTTGTGACTCTTTAGGTCTGTCAAGCAGAAAGTGATCCTATGCTCAAGGTCAGCAAGAATTCTAGGTTCTTTTAATTCATTAAATTATTTATTCAATAAATATTTCTTATGGAGAATCTACAAAGAACTCAAATTAGACCTCCCATTTGATGCCACAATCCCATTACTAGGCATCTACCCCCAGAAGAAAAAAAAAGTCATTTTATCATAAGGACATTTGCACTAGATTGTTTATCACAGCTCAGTTTACAATCACCAAGATGTGGGAAAAACCTAAGTGTCCATCAACCCAGGAATGGATTAATAAACTGTGGTCTGTGTATGCCAAGGAATATTATTTAGCCATAAAAAAGATGGAGACTTTACATCTTTTGTATTAACCTGGATAGAGGTGGAACACATTCTTCTTAGCGAAGTATCACAAGAATGGAGAAGCAAGAATTGCAATGTATTCAAGACTAATATGAAGCTAGTAGATGAACTAATCCCCACACAAGAGAAAACCTCAATTCAATTCAATCTGGGGGGAGGGAAAGGACAGAAGGGCTCCCACCTAATGGGCACCATGTAAGGGTACATGGCACACCTGTTGGGTGTGGGACACAACTACGGCAGAGACTTTACCTAACAAATGCAAACATTGTAACCTCAGTATTTGTGCTCTCATATTAATCTGAAATTTAAATAAACAAATATTTCTTGAGCTTCTCCTTAGTGTCAGACACTTACTACTTACACATGATGCAGTGATAAAGTCTGCTCTCCTGGAGCTGAGAGAAGGCTGGCTTTATTTCAGCTATTTTAATAAATTCTCATGGGTGTCATGCAAGGGCACATTTAAATGCTTAGGGGGATTGTGTGGCATGAAGACATATTTTAATGAGGGGAGGAAGGGGGTTCTAGGAAGTTCCCATGAGTGGAAGTAATATTTTTACCAAGACCTGAAGAGTGATGAGTTATGCGGACACAGAGGAGGTTTGGCAAAGACGTACACAAGGACACGTTCAAGGACCTGAAACTCATCCAGAATAGCAGGCTCAGGTAGCATGAGGCAAAAAATGGTGAGCAGTGACTCTGCTGAGAATGGCAGAGTCCAAGTTGTAAAGGGCTTCATAAACTATTTTAGAGTCTAGATTATATTCTAAGAGCAAAGGGTGCTAACATTGTCAGCACTGCATAGGAAGTTTTGCCATGGGGCAAATCGGGTCTGAAATCTGGCTCATTCCCTGCTTATCCCAGAGTGGGGGGCAGTTATCTTCTTTTCTAATCACTCATGAAGTCTCACATAGGCTTGGAGTGGGCCCAGTGGGAAAGCACCTCAGGTTTTAGGTAGCAGAATGACATCTGATGATCAACTGCAGAAGGCAGAAGGGAAGGGAGTTGGAGAGGACAGGGATGGCTTCTCACTCAATTGGCTCAAGCAGGCAACCACAGGGGCCACAGGTAGAGTATCTAAGACTTGAGTACAGAAGGAAAGCTATCGTTATTCCCCAGTGGCACAGTGTATAAATCAGCTGGAATAGGGGACACAGGAAAAGCATTTAAAAGTCCTTTGGGGCCAGCAGGTATGACGTTACACCCAAAGTGATGACTTTCTTTCTTTCTTTTCTTCCTGGAAAAGCTGCATCCCTTGGATATGTTCACTGACTTCTTAGGCCTCTGTATATTTCCATTTGGCTAAATTTGTTCTACAGGGACATTAGTGGTTACCTGCTTTTAGTTCTAATTTAAAAAGTGAGGGGAGGTGTAATTACGAAGAAAATTGGGCATATGGGCACCTGATTCATTTCCCTGGGTAACACTATGACTCACCCTCATTAAAGTAGTTCTGCTTTTGAGATGTCTGTTGCCTTATCAGTTTTGGATTTTCTCTGCCCTGTATGTGAACAATGAGATAAGTCTGTCTCATGGGTCATTCAATGCTCTTCATCTCTACCATGAGTCAGATGTTTTGCATTTCAAAACATTATCCTGCCTACAATTTCCCTCTTTATAAATTATGCAGAAAACTTCTACCAACAACAGATTCTTGTTTACCAACTTTTTAGATTTGATTTGGTAAAACATGTTCTAGTTATTTTGCCATAATTTACGGAGCAGTTTCATAGCCAACAATAATTAGAGTGAGGTACTGTTTTATTTGGTTTCATCATCCTTGTCTAAACATCAAGGTGCCTTAGATAAAAGCACCATCATCTACAAGTAAAATCAAATAGCGGTAATTAAGTCATATTAAGAGGCCTTCTGGATCCTTTTTCTGCCTTTTGTTGTGGTCAGTTTCCCTCCTTTCATATTTACCCTCCTGGGAAGCATTATCTACACTTCCTGGTCTAACTTTTGTATCTCTCAGTCATTTCCCCCGGATCATTCCACTGTTGCACTGACATCTCCTCAGATCATCAGAACTGTTTCTTCCTAAACACAATGGACAAAGTCTTTCTCCTACTTGATCAGTCTGCCACACTTAGCCCTGAAACGCTCTGTGTGTGGCCCTTTGCAGCCACCCCCTCTGGTCTCCCTTTGTGGCTTCTCCACCTTTGTCTTACAAAGCTTACTGTTCTTCAGGGCTCTAGGTGGGGTTCTCTTCTGTTCTCATTCTGCGTTCTGCCCCTGGGATGATCTCAGCCACTCACCTTCCTTGCTTCATGCATGCTGATAGTCCTCAAAGTTTCATCTCCAGCCTAATTGGAGCTCCAAAGTCCCAATCCATCTTTCTTTTTGGTCACTCCACTAAGATGTTCCACAGGGACTTCCAAGTCAACTTGTCTGCGTTCATTTTCTAGAGATGCCTCAGAGAAGTACCACGAGTTGGGTAGCTTCATATAGCAGGAATTCGTTCTCTTATGATTCTGGCTACTAGAAGTTTGAAACCCAGGAGCCAGCAGGACCACACTCTCCAAAGACCCTAGAGAAGAATCCCTGCTTGTCTCTTCCAGCTTCTTGGTACTCTCCGTCTCCTGTAGCATAACTCCTCATCTGTGCCTCAAACCTCTGACGACCTCTCTGTGTCTCTGCGCCCTCCCCTCTTCCAATAAAGACACCAGTCATTGGATTCAGGGCCCACCCTAATTGCCTTTGTTTATTAGTTTTGTTTTTTTGTATATACACAAGCTGCATGATTACACAGGCTATGGCTTCCTAGTAGAATCTCTAGCACCTAGTTTTGTATCAGTAAATGAGCTGTTGCCTAATAAATATTTACTGCAGAGAATGAGGGAAGAAGGAAAAAAGGAAACAAGTCAATTCATCAACAAGAAGACATCTGAAAAATTAATAAGCAAGCCAAAATATGTTTAGGTGAGAATTTTTAAGATGTAATTAAATATAATTTTTTTTCTAGTCACTATGCTAAAGAAACACATTAAGAATCAGTGAAACCTTATTTTAAGCTAATGCAAAACCTTCCTCTGTATTCCAGCAAAAACTCATGCCTCCCATGGATTCTGGAAAATGCAATTTTGTTTCTTACTACTGTTTTCATAACTGGCTCTTTCCATCCTTCTTTATTCCTTAAAAAGAAAAAAGTTCCTGCTTTTGTTAATACTGCAGGATATAATGTTTCCAAAATACTTTTAGGATGTAACTCTGAAAAGGACAGAATTAAGGAATTAAAAGCATTCTAATTCCACAAAGAGGAAAGATTTTTAAAACAATCAAAAAAATTATGCTCTTTTCAAATGTTCTCATAGATGATAATCTGAAAGAAGGAATAGAAGCACCATTTGTAATTTATATCTTTTTACTTTTATAAAACATTTTAGGCCTCTCTACATATACAGTTGGTGAATGTTCTGACTGAATATTTAGGCTACCAAGGCCACACACACAGAGTTGTGTTTACGTTGCCTACATGATTAAATTCCCCCATGAGAAGATCAAGGGTAGATCCCTATACTCATTAATTATTTAAAATGCCCTTAGTTCAAGTAACTCAGACTAGGTCATAGGGATTTTGATGGAAAGAAAGTGGAAATGTCTTGTTTTCCCACAGCATTCATTATGTAGACAAATCAGGATGACTCCAGGGAGTTAATTGTATCCTTTGCAAGAATACAAGTCCTCAAAAAAAATTGAAGTCTTAGTATATTTCTCTACTTCACATTAGTTCTACTTGATGGCATTATATTCATACAACTTTTGAGAGCACATAATTATAATACACACTAATTAAACAGAAAAAGTCAACCAAATTAGATATAGTTAGGAAAATATCTTGGCATAACCCAGTGAGCCTGCCTAGATTTATTGTCATTAAGTTATCCTAAGTAAACACTAGCGTTCACAGCTTAGTATTTATTATCGTTCATGTATTTTGGGCTCATTTTGACAAATGGTTAAAGAGTCTAACTTTACTGTATTGTGTGGAGGCCTCTAGGTACTTATGTAACCATTTCTAAAGCCTTATGTAGCAATTTTCTTCCCTCAACAAGATTCATTTTGGACTTCTCAGTAATTTTAGAGTAGTTAAGACAATTTCCTTCACTTCAGTCATAAAAGTTGCCATTATCAATTAGATTTTTGTAGGTAAACCATCTCTATTATTACAAGTTAAATGTTCTACATGTTTTGTATATGTTAAGAGGTTTCATCTTCACAGCAACCCTCATCCAAGCACTATGGTCATCTCTGATTTACAGGTGGGGAACTAAAGTACAGCTGCTGACAGAGTGAAGGAATGTAATGTTCAGTAGGTTGAAGAAAGGGGTAAAATAATACATCTCCCTGAGGATAAGCTGTTGCTTCTAGCCGCATCCCTTCATTGCATATAGCATTCTGATGACTCATGCTTTTTACGTAGACCTGTCCCTATGGATTGTCACCAGGTAGACCCTAGAAGTGAGTCAGACAGTTGGGTTTCAGATACCACACGAGTCTTTCCTATACACTAACTCATTTAATTTAATCCACATGCTGCCTCTCACTATAGGCATCATCTCCAACTAGTGGTGGGAGCATAGCAAGATTAAGGAACACTCCATGGTGCATGCTGAAAAAAATTATTGAGAAAAATGGATTCAAACTTGTTCTGAGCTCAAACTTAGAGCTCCTGACAGTAGCTAGTGAAGTTTTGTGTTTTTTTTTTTTTTTTTTTAATCCTTTCTACAGGCCAAATAAAGCCAAGGAATAAAGGTCCAAAATCAATAAGTATATGTGTGTGAGTGTGAATTAAACTTAGAAATGCCTTTTGAATTTAGAAGAGATATTTAGGTCACAATTGCTGTGCCACAGATCACCTCAAAACTTAGTAGATTAAAACAACAGGAATTGTTGTAACACCTTATAGTTTTCATGGGTCGGGAGTTCAGGGCAGGCTTAGTGGGTTGGTCTCGTCTCAAGGTCTCTTACACAGGTAGCAGAGCTGGAACACTGGGGCTAGAGAATCGAGGGACTAGCCGTGTATCTCTCTCTCTTCAAACACTCCCTGTGCTTCTCCATGAGATCTTGCATGGGTGAGCCCGAGTTTCCTCAAAGCTTCCTGGTTTCAGGGAAGTCAGAGTATTCACATAGTGATACAGTGGAAGTTGTACACACTTTCTGACTTAGCCTCAGAAGTCACATAGCTTCATTTCTACCTCATTCTATCGGTTACAAGAGTGAGCCACAAACCTACCCCGATTCAATGAACTGAGAATGATGAACCTGTGAGATAGATGATATAGTTGTGGAAGAGTCTTCCACCCTCCACCCTCTAGCCCAAACATTTACATACCTCTACCAGGCAAAATATGCTCACCTCTTCTCCAGACATTCCCCCCCCCCCCCCAACCAAAATTTCTCTCCATTTCTCTCTCATTAGTCCCAGGCCTGAGGATCATCGAAATTAGGCTGAGGTATACCTGAGTCTTCTTATGTAAGTTTTTTAAAGCAAAGCACTTGAGTACTATTCCTCTTGGTCTGAAGTCCTGTGAGCTAAAGAGACAGATTATCTACCACCCCTGCCTTCATATTCATCATATAATGGTCAGGTAACCATAGGCACTTGCATTTAAAAGCAATGGAAAAGTACAGCCATCATTGGTCCATAGAAATTCTGAAGTCCAGCCAGGTACATGTTCCCACATCTGTGAGTAGAGCTCAGTTCTGCTTTCTGAGAGTTCCCCTTGGATCTCCTCCTGGGGGTCTTTTCTCTGAGTAGTCCTTCCTTCATTGTAATAATTGATCTATGTATAAAACAAAATAATCTTCTCAATTTTATCCCTGCCTTTAGTAGTTCTAGGGTCCAGAGGCCCTCTTTCATTTTGTGCTATCTCTGTGCTTTTTAGTTTTAAACTGGCAGTGTTTCCATCAATACAGTTCTTAAAAACTGTGGATTGTCATTGGGTTTGTCTGTGAATCTCATTGGGTTTCATTCTACTAAATAAAACCTGGAATCAACAAATCTCTTTAAGATAATTCCTACTTTGGGGGTAGAACCCAAATCTCTACCTTGGGTTTCCTGTGAGTTTGATGAAGGACAACATTCTTAAATACTTCGAAGCCTATGATGTTTAACAGAGAGGATCATTGGAACATGCCATTTAAGATCCTCGGAAAGCCTTTTGTATTTCTTAAATCAAATATGAGGTCCTTAGAGCTTTCTGGGGTTTTTTTTGTTTGTTTTTGTTTTTGTTTTTTGTTTGTTTTGTTTTTTTTTTTGAGACAGAGTCTCACTATGTCACCCTTGGTACGTCACAGCTCACAGCAACCTAAAATTCTTGGGCATGAGAGATTCTCTTGCCTCAGCCTCCCAAGTAAATGGGATTACAGGAACCCGCCACAACACTCTGCTATTTTATTTTGTTGTGTTGCAATTGTCATGGCTGGCGCCGTAACCACTTGCTTAGAGCTTTCTGAAGTCCTGGCAAATGAGATCTTATGGTCCCACCTTGGATTTGGTCTTTGGCTCAAGGCTCTTAATGCCAGAATTGTTTGCCATCTGGAGAGGCTGGGAATGGCCTTAGTGTTCTAATGTATAAGATGTAAGTTGCTCTGCCTTCTCCGAGCTAGGGGAGTTTTGTATGTTACCATAAACAAGTCACAAACCTGTCTATATTTGAGGAGGGGCAGGCAGGACATAGACTGGATTCTAGAAGAAAATATGAGGTGGCCGGCACTGTGGTAACCATGTTTGAAAAAGACAACCTAACTCAAAGAATCACTATGGTGTGACGAAACATTTTAAAACAAACGTACTGATACTTCAATGTTGCAACTTACCTTGAGAAAATACATTCTTTTTCTTAAAAGTTTGCTTTTGTCTAAAACCTATTTTGGAACTTAGCTTTTGGAGCTGCTTTTGAAAAGCTTTAAAGATTCATTATGGCTGCATGCTGTGTACCACTGTCAAAAATTTTGTTGACAAAGAACATTTTTATGCTAGTTAAATTTTCTTTTTCCCTTGGAATATTCTGTAAGTTTTCTTATTGTGGAAATCTCACTGATGCTTTCTTTGGATCCTAGGAAATAGAACAGTCTACAATGTTTTCCTCAAGTGTTTCTTCAGATACTGCTGGCCATGTAAAAGCCAGCGTATGATAGAAACCTCATATTTTGTTGAAGAATAAGATCCGAAGGACAATGACCAATTTCCCTAATTGTTCAGCATTTCAGTTAACTCAAATGTTATATAAAGCATGTGTGGGGGTGGTGTATGTGAGGGTCAGGGTGTCAGATGAAATGAATGTGAAAACTTTTTTCATGAAAACAATCATCTATCCAGGGCTGGACTGGGACTCAAAAGAGCGAGTTTCCTGGACAAACTCTGCAATTAACTAGCTGTGTGGCTTCTTTAAAGCCTTTGCAATGTCATTTTAATTTGCTGAAATGAGGGGAGATCGGACTGTTATCAAGAAATATTTTTTCAATATATTCTATTTACCAGGCATCATTGTGCAATTTAGTGCGGAAGCAATTTTAATCTTGCCACAGCTCTTAGTGGGAAAGTGGCCCATTCCTTCAACTGCAGTTTACTTACATGAGGAATATTTCCAAGATTATTCACTATGATCTAAACTCTCAGGTGACTTCGTTCCGGGAGACTCTGTTACTAATTCATGGATACAAGACTTTCAAATTCAAAGTAATAATCAGGATTCCTCTATTAAGCAGAATCTCCTAACAATGAAATGAGGGGAGATCAGACTGTCATCAAGAAATATTTGTCAAATATCTTCTATTTAGTAGGCATCCTTGTGCAATTTAGTATGAAAGCAATTTTAATCATGGCACAGCTCCTGGTGAGAGAGTGGCTTTTCTATTTCTTAGCTTTTCCACAACCCCCATCAAAGGAAAGCACTATCTGAACACTCCCAGATGAAGTGAACTTGGTGTTAAAGAGACGATACAACTGTCCCTTCAGAACATTCATTTGTTTATGGATAACAGTTACACTCACCTGTGTGTGTGCCAAAATCTAAGAGGAAAGCAAATAAAATCCCCAGATGGTTGAATTTTATGCTAAGGAATTTAAATCAGCATTGTAAATGTCACTCATGCAGTTTTTTCATATCTACCAAGTTTGGCAGGAATTTGTTTTTTTCATATGCATTAAGCTCTGATGCATGTCTGAGGTCATAATTGAGTCAAGAAAGAATGGATTTTCTACTAAGCAAAACGCTGAAGTTCAGAAGTTTATTTTTGTACAGCGAGTGGTTTGACAATTCATGTATTCACCTGTCATTTCTCTAATTTTGTGGTTGAGATCTTTTGAAATGCACATGTACAGAATTCCTTCATTAAAATTTTGTCTTTGGTTCTAACTCCTTAAGTTAGTTCCGTGTGACAGTCTTCTATAATCTAGTTCATTTTCTTAGTCTTTTTCAATGCTAACCCCAAGGATTCAGAGAAAGAGGATGGAAGTTAAGATGCCTCCCTAACATTAGAGCTTTAGAATATATAGTTCTTTTTACATTTTATCTCTCCCATCTGTACTTTTTCTCAGCAGTTATGTATGGAGAGCAATACTACTCCAGTTATTTTTCTGGAAATAGTTTCAAGTTCAGAGAGTTAGCTATAAAGTTTATCTTTGCATAATTTAGGAATTACTGTATTTAGAGCTTTGGGGGTTTTTGTTTGTTTTCTTTTACTTATTTAGAGTTTTAGTTCATATATCTTTGTCAAATAAAACAACTGGAAATTTGGTTAGTCATTACCTCATAGATAGGGGTAAGAAAGAAATACATGGAGGACTTAGGAATTCTGATACTACTACAATTACTTTTGTTGAGTGTTTACTTGAATCATCAAGCTAAGTGCATTGTCTCATGTAATCCTTTTAAGAATCTTAGGAGTTAAGTCTTTCCTAGTGAAATCGGCCTTTCACACATAAGGAAAATGAGTAACTTTCTAGGTCAACAGTAAGAAAGGGGGCAGATCTGAGAGTTGAGTTCACATTTGTCTGACTAAGCCCAGTGTTCTTAACCATAGTGATAGACACCCCTGGTTCCCAACTTGGGGTAATTTTGTCCTCTCTCCCCAGGGGACATTTGGCAAGTAAAGGAGATTACTGCTCACATCTACAGATACAGAGCACAGACGTTGAAAGCATCCTACAGAGGACAGTTGTGTAGGGCTGGACAGCACAGAGTGATGCAGCTCTAAAAAGTCAGTGTTCTGAGGTTAAGAAACCGTGATAGACCCAAACACTTTTTTAACTCAGCTAATGAATTATCCTGAAAATCACCAAACCTCAACTGTGTTTACCCCTACCATGCAGCTTTGAAGATAAAGCCTACCAAACTCATAGCTTCCCAAGGTGAATTTGAAATTATTACCCCAGCAAAACAGAGTATGTTTTATTGGAAGGTAGGCATGCTATCATCTAATAGCAGAAAATATGTTTTTAAAAATCCACAAACATATGAGCTTCAATTTAATCAACAAGAAGACTCCAACTCCAATTTTGTTAAATTCATATTGAAAATCCATAATAACAAAATGTAGCAGTCAGAAACACAAAGAAGGTGTGTGCATTTTAGAACCCAGATGTTTTAAGACAGCCATAAGAAGGCTTACATTTCTGTAGTATATTCAGCTAGAAAATGACAGTAAATCTTTATTTAAAGTCTTTGATGGGTTCTTGGATACTGAGAAACAACGTCTAGGAACAACTGTGCCATAGCCCATAGGCTTATTGATAGAAGCGTGAGTTAAGCTCTTATGGCACATTTCTGGTCACAAAACATCACCAGACTTCTAAATAAAACTGAAACCCTTCTAATATTAAACATTGAAATAAATGTGAACTATACTTATGTTTAAAAAAGATTAATAAAAATAAGTAGGATAATTATTCACTCAATTATTCTCAGGTAGTCAGAGCCAACAGCTCAGGCTGCGACCCCCCGCAGGGCACACTCACACTCACGCCTGTACTCATCCAGACTGGGACATTGTGGACACACCAACGAGCCTAATGTGCACATCTGTGGGACATGGCAGGAAACTGGCACACTCAGTGAAAACCCATGCAGACAGACATGGGGGCATGTGCAAATTCCACACAAATGCTGGCCTGGGCTGGGAATCAATTTCTTCTTTCCTCATTAAGTTATAATGAAACAATGTTGAACAAAACAGCATCATTCAAGGACTTGCTGTAGGGTTTTTTCCTTGACATACATATATATATATATATATGTATGTATTTCCTAGGACCCTTTATACCTGTGTAAATCACATGTTACTTTCTAGATATTCCAATAAAAAGTGTCAAACATCACATGCTTTGGACTAAAACAGCGGTTCTCAACTTGTGGGTCACGACCCACAGGAACTGTATTAAAGGGCCATGGCATTAGGAAGGTTGAGAACCACTGTACTAAAACAACATAATCCAGATCAGAGGTACTCAGACTGAATTATATAGGGAACAGGTAGCATAATGTAAATCCAAATATATCACTAATCTTGATGGTTAGTCCCACTGGCGTGTTGTATTGTAGGGCTGTGTCAGTGAGCAAAGCAGTGCCCTGAAACACATTCTAGCTTAATCTTCTGTTGTCAAAGTAGACCCAAGCCCTGAGACATTTCTAGGCAAAATCCTCCTCTCCTCCTTTGCTGAAGGTTATCATTTTTTAATCCGCTCCACCCTTTATGAAAGGTAGTTTTCTCTTTAACTTCACCTAATCACTAAAGAGCCCTAGTTCATTGGTTAAATACGTCACTAGCGTTTTAACATTGAAAGCCACAGACATCAGCAGGACAAAAGAGAAAACAAAAGGGTTAAAAACAGCAGTAACTGGAGCAACTCAGCATACTCAGGGAACAGAAATGAAGGAAGAAGTCTCTCTAAAACACCATCATCGACATAAACCAGCCTGAAAAAATTTCAGTCTTTGCATCACTCAAAGATTTACATTGGATTGGCTTACATCAACACCACACTCTAGGCCAGGGGAGGATGCAGCCTGTAATTAAAACTCTTACCTTTCTAATAGGGCAGTGGTTGTTTCTCAGAGGGAAACCATGCTGCTGTTAAAAATAAAGGAAGATTCTAGCCAAGCAAAAACTATAAATGTCCACTACACCGGCATTTCCGTTCCTTTATTACTCTCCCAATTATCTTTTTACTTTTTTTTTTTTTTTTTTTTGAGACAAAGCTTTTCTCTGTCACTCTAGGTAGAGTGCTGTGGCATCACAGCTCACAGCAACCTCAAATGCTTGGGCTCAAGAGATTCTGTTGCCTCAGCCTCACAAGTAGCTGGGACTACAGACATCTGCCACAATGCCCAGCTACTTTTTGGTTGTATAGTTGGCCTGGGCTGGATTCGAACCCACCATCTCAGGTGTATGTGGCTGGCTCCCTAGCCGCTGAGCTACTGGTGCTGAGCCAGTTTTTCTGTTTTTAGTAGAGACAGGGTCTCACTCTTGCTCAGGCTGGTCTTGAACTCCTGAGCTCAAGCAATCCACCATCCTTAGCCTCCTACAGTGGGTAGGACTACAAGTGTGAGCCACCCCTCTCCCAATTATCTTGAAAGCCTAAGAATGTTTTCTACATCTTCCAATTGTCATATTATTCCTCTTGAAGCTTCTACAAGTTCTTTACTATCCCTCCCCTCCACACACACAAAGTGGCCTATTCCTGTCATTTTCTTATATTTATCCCCCAGTTCATTTTCTTTCTCATCAGTGGGAAAGTCCATACCACCTCCTCTGTGGAACTCCAAGAATAAAGTGTATCTAAAACATACAATGAGGGTGAACCTGCACCTGAAATTTAATAATGGTCTTGCATAGTTGAAGAAGGTGCTTCTCCCACCATGTTTTGTGGTACCCCCAAATTCCCTGCTACATCTGTAAGGAAAATACTTGCTTTGAATATAGCTACTTTCTGCTTTATCCATGGCTAATTCCAACATGCTTCCAGAAGTTGGAAAACAAAACCAGGAAAAAGAGCGTGATCCAGCACAAGAGGGAAGGCACACACAATGAGGGAATTCATATATCTGGATGAGACGTTATACTTAATTTCAAAATAATCACTGAGAAGAGAAAACCAAAGGAAATCATAGTCCATCTGAAACCCTGGCAGTGGTGCCAGAGTGGAAACAAAACAGCTGCGTCCTTCTGCAGTAACGTCTCAGACGGGACCAGAAATGGTCACATATAGAAATAGTGAATGAGTGGACGTACACATGTATAAGGCCAAAGGAGGAGGTGGGGAAGGAAACTAGTAAGTAGCAATTCTTCCATACATTATAAAACCACATTTAACAACCTTGTTTAAGATTTGAAATGAGGCTGGAAAAACATCATAAAATACCAATTACAAAGAAAGGAATTTTAAAAAGCAGAGATAATGGAACATTTTCCTCTTTATAAACATCTTATTCTTGCCTGAAATCACAAACAGCTGCAGTATATTCTGACTAATTACAACTGGATCTTAAGAAACACAGCATGATAAGAACCCCAAGTGGTATCAGTAGGGTGCAAGTTGATTTTAAACCCTGAAGTTCTATGTAATTCGTATTTTATTCACACTGTGGATCATTATATTTTAAAAGACTTAATTTTTTTTTTTTTTTTTTTTTTTTTTTTAGCTTCACAGCAAAATCAGGTACAAGGTATAGAGGAGGGGTGTCCAACGTGTGGTCCCGTGGGCCACATGCTGATTTTGTGAGGACTTTTTGCTTATCTGTAGTGTTGGATATCTCATAAAGTATGCACAGACCTTTTTTTGCTAATAAGCTTTGCTTAGTGTTTGTGTATTTAATGTGTGGCCCAAGGCAACTCTTATACTGCTGACACACAGCTGAGAAAAAAAGGTTGGACACCCCTGGTATGGAGGCTCCCAATCTACCCCCTGCAAACATAGCCTCCTCCATTTTCCACATCCTCCATCAGAATGGTGCAGTTGTTACAAGTGATGAACATACACTGACACATCATTCTCAACCAGAGTCCACAGTTCACGTCATGGTTCCATCTCAATGTTGCACATGCTACAAGTTTGTGCAACTGTATACATGACTTGTGTCTGTCATTGCAGTATCATACAGAAAATTTTCACCCTAAAAGTCCTACACCCTGCCTATTCCTCTCTCTATGTTACAATTTTAAGGAAATAATACTAGTATTCATTTGGGTCATTTGCTGATAAAGTTAGATGTCTTCAGCATCATGGAAGATTTTAACAAATGGTAATATATTATTAGTTATTAATTCACACATGATTTATTAAGAGTTTATCATTAGTATATGCTGATGGAGTTTACTTTTGCATTATCAATGGAAAGGGAAAATAATTTTTAGAGAAATATTTTTTTTCCTTACTAATAAGAGCTCACTATTTTCAGGAAGTAAGTTAGCAATGAAGATCTGTTCTTTATATAAGAAGCTGTAAAAGTAGATAATTTTGAGGGTTCTTACAAATGAGGAAGAATATTGTATTAGGGTTTTCCAAAGTTATAGAATGGGGAGGGGAGAATTGGAGACGGGAGGAGGGGAGAGAGGTTTTAACAAATGGCTTATGTGATTTGGGGAGCCAGTAACAATTCCACAGGGAAGACTGGCAGACTGAAAATCTAGGAAAGAGTTGGATCCAGAGATAATTTGGTGAGAGAATTACTTCTTACTTGTGGGTCCTCAGCCTTTTTGCTTAAGGCCTTCACCTGATTGGAAAAGAGTAATGAGCTATACTCTAGTCTATGAATTAAATGTTAATTACATTACAAAAATACCTTCAAAACAACATTTAGAATGGCATTTGGGGGAAAAAAAAAATGGGTACCGTGATCTAGACAAGTTGACACATAAAATTAATTAGCATGCGTACCAAGAGGGATCAAAGAGACAACTTTACTTACATAGTAAATAGACTAGCAACTAAATTGTCAGATCTTTAATCTCTCCCTTCTTCTCACAAGTCTTGTCCCTTAAATTGTGAATTTACAGGGTCTCTAAGGCTCAGGGCCCAAGAAGCCTTTCATCCTACTCTCCTTCCTCCACTGAACCGTCACCAAGTGTCTTGGGCTCCCTGTGAGAGCCCAAGATGTATGTGTAGAAATAATTGTGATGTATGTGTAGGAATAATTTATAATACAATATGTTACCCTGAGTACATGTGTAGCCAAGAAGGGAATGACTAGAGTTAAAACCTGGAACATAATCAAAGCTGTACGAGAGTACGAAGTAGATTAGGCCAGGCAAGCTCTAAAGACTAGTGGAGTAATTTGACAAAGAACAACTTTATCCACCTTTAGATAGCCCTTGGGATCCAAAGGGAACTGTACTACGAAGTATGAAGAAAGCAGAGATCTCTGAAGCCGCTTTATCCTTGTCATTTAAATAGACTCTGTCTTTTTATCTGAACTTCAGTAGACTACATCAAAGTACTTGCAAGTACTTAGAATTAACTATATTCCAATGTTTGCTGTTTCCATACACAAGGCACAATCTTCCCCCAAGATTCTGATAAATTATGGTCATTTTAAAAAGGTAATAAAATGTTATGAGACTGTGATATTTTAGCTACATTTCCAACAGGTAATTAAATTCCAGACCTGTGAATTTTTCAACTACTCAATTAAAGTAATATTTCCTTTTCACCCTGAAACCAGTGTGCGTGTGCTGGAGCCAGGTATTTACGAACAAAGCATTACTTTTCACCCAGAGGACAAAAACCATCTGAGACTGAGAAAATGTGCCATGACTGTATAATTTTAAATGCATTTATTAAATATCTATTGCCTGCATTTTAAAGAGATTCTCTGAACTCATCTGAATCTACTGGTCTTCTTAGGTTTCTGTCTAGTTTCTATGTATACTTTGCCTAAATCTCAGCCTACATCTTTCTTATGGGTAGGATTGATGAGCTCACAGGTTCGAGACCAGCCTGAGCCAGCCTAACTAACCTCACTGTTCAAATGAAGAGTGGGAGTTGCTTCCTCTCTGGATCTCTTAACACTGTACTCACTGCAATGTTCCATAAGCCATAACAATAATGGCCAAGGTAGACTATCTCTTGCCAACATCACCACTTAGTGCTACCTATTTTTATAAGACATAACCAAGTGCTCTAGAGCCATAGATTTTTGTCTAATCGACTTTGTTGTCAGCATCAAAAAAGACCTCCCCCATTGTCTTTGTAGCCCTAGCAGATGGATCAAGGGCAGCCCTAGCGTCTCAATACCACCAGCTGCCTCAGACTTGCTAATTTTTTGTGCCTCTTTAAATAGTCCAAGGATAGAGTAAACACGCCCCACTCACCTCTGACACACCTAAGTCTTTTTTATGGCGTATCTCATGTTTGTACGGTGTTTTAAACATTATTTTTATTGTTAAAATTTTTGAACAGTGAAGTTAGAATAGTGTGATGGACATATGTCCACGACCCAACAACCTATATCCAACAATTAACATTTGCCATATTTGCTCTATCTATCCATCTATCTCTTTATTTTTCTATCTTGCTTGCTGAACAATTTGAAAATAATTTTTGGAGGTAATATGTTACCTCCAAATGCTAATATTTCACTATGCATATGGAAAAAGAGCATTCACTTACTTAATCATAATACTTTTCATACTTTGGAAAATTAACAATTTCTCAATCAAATGATCTCTGTATACATATCCTACTTACTGATCAATCTATCTCATTTTTTACCCAAATGCCCTTATTGCAGCTTTTTCAAACAAGGGATCAATCAAAGTTCTCTTATTTTATAAGGTTGTTTTCAATCACTTTATTTTTTATTTATTTATTTATTTATTTATTTTTTTTTTTTTCCAGACAGTCTTACTTTGTCACCCATGGTAGAGTGCTATGGCATCATAGCTCACAGCAACCTCAGACTCCTGGGCTTACATGATTCTCTTGCCTCACCTCCTGAGAAGCTGGGACTACAGGTGCCCGCCACAACACCCAGCTATTTTCAGAGACGAGGTCTCACTCTGGCTCAGGCTAGTCTCAAACCTGTGAGCTCAGGCAATCCACCTGCCTCCACCTCCCAAGTGCTGGGGTTATAAGTGTGAGCCATCGTGCCCAGCCATTTTTATCACTTTAGTTTCTTTTAGTTTTGAATAGTTCACCAACATTCTTTTTCATGATAATTATTTTTGATGAAATTCTGACAATCGTCATCTAAAATATACCACATCCTATATTTGTGTGGTTGTTTTCTTTTTGTATTTGACTTGTTTCTTTATACTCTACACTCCTGATAGCCTGGAAATTAGGTCTGAAGTTTTGGTTATATCCAGGTTAGATTCTGAGCACCTTACATCCTATTAGGAGGTGCACTAAATTACTAACTTTTAGTGCACTTATTAGTACTCTCGCTTGGAAAGGTCTGTTTCCCCTTTTCAATTAGCAGGTAAACTGTTTAGTAAATGAACTTATGAGATGGACACCATGCATCCCCCGGTGACCTTTCACATGAACGTTTATCATTCTTTTTTATTTATTTATTTATTTATTTATTTATTTATTTATTTATTTATTTTTAGGTAAAGATGAAGATACAAACAACCAAGTCACAGTATTTGAATTTGTTAGGTAAAGTCCCTCTTATAATTGTGTCCCACACCAAAAGGTGTGCCATACACCCCTACATTGTGCCCATAAAGTGGGATCACACCAATCTCCCCTCCCCCTTCTCCACTCCTTCATTTACCCTCCCCACAACTTGAATTGAATTGAGTTTTTCTGCTTTGTGGGCATGAATTAGATCATCTACTGGCTTCATATTAGTATTGAGTACATTGAATACTTGCTTTTTCATTCTTGTGATGCTTCACTAAGAAGAATGAGTTTCACATCCATCCAGGTTAATACAAAAGATGTCAAGTCTCCATCTTTTTTTATGGCTGAATAGTATTACATGGTATACATATACCACAGCTTGTTAATCCATTCCTGGGTTGATGGGCATTTAGGTTGATGGGCATCATGGCAATTATAAATTGAGCTGCAATAAATAATTTAGTGCATATGTCTTTATGATAAAATGATTTTTTTCTATAGCTAATGGTTAGTAGTGGGATTTCAGGGTCAAATGGGAGGTCTAATTTGAATTCTTTGAGTATTCCTCGTACTTTTTTCCAAAGAGGCTATATTAGTATACATCCCTACCAACAGTGTAAAAATGTTCCCCTCTCTCCACATCCTTGCCAGCATCTGAAACTTAGGGACTTTGTGATGTGGACTAATCTTACTGGGGTTAGATATCCCAGGATGGTTTTGATTTGCATTTGTCTGATTAGTGATGATGAGCCTTTTTCCTATGTTTGTTAGCCATTTGTCCATCTATCTTCCTCAGAAAGGTTCTGTTCATATCTCTTGCCCAGTGGTAGATGGGATTGTTTGCTCTTTTTTAGTTGATTAATTTGAGATCTTTACAGATCCTAGTAATCAAGCCTTTGTCAGATTCATAACATACAAATTATCTTTTCCCTTTCTGAATGTTGTCTATTTGCTTTAATTGTGTGTACTTAGCTGTGAAGAAGCTTTTCATTTTAATTAAGTCCCATTTATTTATTTTTGTTGTAGTGTTGCCGCTGAAGTCTGCTTCATAAAATCTTTCTACAGGCCAACATCCTCAAGACTTTTCTCTATACTTTCTTCTAGAATTTTTATTGTTTCATGTCTTAGATTTAAATATTTTATCCATCTAGAGTCAATTTTTGTAAGTGGTGTAATGTGCAGGCCCAGTTTCAGTCTTTTACATGTGGTTATCTGGTTCTCCCAGCACCATTTATTGAAAAGGGATTCTTTTCCCCACTATATGATTTTATTTGGTTTATCAAAACTTAGATGGCAACTGGAGACTGCTTTCATCTCTTGGTTTTCTATTCAATTCTCTGTGTCTATGTCTCTATGGTTGTGCCAATACAAACAGAGAGGCATAGACACACATAGGCACTATGTGGACTTATAATACAACCTAAACTCTGATAGAGTGATGCCTCTGGCTTTGTTTTTATTACTAAGAATTGTGTTTGCTATACAGGTTTTTTTCTGGTTCTATATGAAATGAAAAACTATTTTTCGGTTCTTCCAAATATGATGCTGGTATTTTAATGGAAATTGCATTGAATCTGGAGTTTGCTTTGGGTAGAATAGACATTTTAACAAAGTTGATTATTACTAGCCAAGAGCATGGCATGTTCTTCAATTTGTTAATGTCTTTTGCTATTTGTTTTATTATGGCTTCATAATTATAGAGGTTCTTTATTCCTAGATATTTCATTTTCTTTGAAGCTACTTGAAGGGAATTGTGTCTTTGATTAGCTTCTTGCCTTGGGTGTTGTTGGCTTATACAAAGGCTACTGATTTGTGGACATTGATTTTATATCCTGAGACATTACTGTATTTCTTATAACTTCCGTGAGTCTTGAGGTTCAGTCTCTGGGGTTCTCTAAGTATAATATCTTTTCACTGGCAAACAGCGAGAGTTTGACTTCCTAACTCCCATTTGGATGCCCTTTATATCCTTCTCTTGCCTGTTTGTATTGGCTAGAACTTCTAGCTCAATGTTGAAAAGTAGTGGTGATAGAAGACATCCTTATCTAGTTCCAGTTCTAAGTGGAAAAACTTTCAGTTTTACTTCATTCAGTATGATATCAGCTGTTGGTTTGTCATGGATGCCTTCAATCAGTTTAAGAAGTGTGCCATCTATGCCTATATTCATAATTGTTCTTGTAAGAAAAGGATGCTGAATTTTATTAGATGCTTTTTCTGCATCATTGAGAGGATGATATAGTGAATTACATTTATGGATTTGCATATGTTAAACCAGGCTTGCATTCCTGGGATGAAGCCTACCTTATCATGATGTATAGTTTTTTTTTTTAATGTGCAGCTGTAATCTATTGGCTAAGTTTTTGTTGAGTATTTTTGCATTGATATTCATTAATGAAATTGGTCTGTAGTTCTTCTTTTTAGTTGGGTCCTTTCCTGTTTTTGATATCAGGGTGATGTTTGCTTCATAGAAGATGTTGGGGAGGGTTCCTTTCTTTTTTAATGTTTTGGAATAGGTTCTGCAGGATAGGTACAAGCTCTTCTTTGAAGGTTTGATAGAATTCTGATGTGAAGCCATCTGGTCCAGGGCTTTTTTCTGTTGGAAGACTTTTTATTGTTGGTCTATTCAAGAGATCTATTTCTTCCTGGTTAAGTGTGATTGCAGATATTGGTCTGTTTCTTCCACATATTAAATTTCTGGACATAGAGTTTCTTGTAGAAGTCAGAGATAATCTCTTACTGTATTTCCCCTTTTTTGTTTCTGACTGAAATTATTAGAGATTTTACTTTTCTGTTTCTAGTTTATCTGGCCAAAAGTTTATTGATTTGGTTTATCTTTTTGAAGAATCAATGTTTTTTTTTTTTGGTTGTTGTTGTTTGTTTTTTTTTGATACAGAATCTCACTATGTCAGACTTGGTAGAGTGCTGTGGCATCATAGCTCACAGCAACCTAAAACTCTTGGGCTTAAGCAATTCTCTTGCCTCAGCCTCCCAAGTAGCTGGGACTACAGGTGCCCACCACAATGCCTGGCTTTTTTTGTTGTTGTTGTTGCAGTTGTCATTGTTGTTTAGCTGGCATGGACTGGGTTTGAACCTGGCACCTTAAGTGTATGTGACTGGTTCCATAACCACTGTGCTACAGACACTGAACCAAAGAATCAACTTTTTGTTTAATTAATTTCCTGAATGATTCTTTCTTTTCCTTTTTATTAATCTCTGATTTAATGTTGGTTATTTCTTTTCTTCTGGTTGGTTAGAGATTAGATTGTTTTTCCTTTTCCCTTTCCTTAAGGTGATTCATTAGGTTGTTATTGTGCTCTCTTTCTGTTTTTCAGATATAGGCATCTAATAAATTTCCCTCTTAGGACTGCTTTTGCAGTATTCCACAGGTGTTGGTAACTTGTTGCTTCATTGCTTGCTATGTTTGAGAAATTTAATGTTTTCTCCTTTATCTCTTCCTTGACTCAACTGGCATTCAGTATAAGGTTGTTTAATTTCCATGCCTTTGTGTGGGGTTGAAAATTTTTGTTGGAGTTGAGTTCAAACTTTATTGCCTTGTGGCCTGAGAAAATATAAGGTATAATTTCAATGCATTTAATTTTGTTGAGGTTTGATATGTATCTTAGGATATAATCTATTTAGGAGTATTTTCCAGAGGCTGATGAAAAGAACATATATTCCTTAGCTTCGAGATTGCAGGCTGATGAGAAGAACATATATTCCTTAGCTTTGGGATTGCTATATTCTGTATATGTCTATTGGACCATTTGTTCTAGGATCACATTTAAGTCACTTGTATCTTTGTTTAGTTTCTCTTTAGAGGATCTGTCCAGTTTGGCCAGAAGTGTGTTAAAGTCCTCAGTATTACGGTGCCATGGGACATCATAGTGCTCAGACCAGGTCTGTTTCATAAATCTGGAAGCATTTATGTTTGGTGCATAAATATTTAGAATTCAAATTTCCTCTTGTTGTATTGTTCTTTTGACCAGTATGAAGTGATCATCTTTGTATTTTTTAACTTTAGTTGCTTTGAATCCACTTGTATATGAAATTAAGATCACAACCCCTACTTTCTTCTGTTTTCCATTTGCTTGATACATTCTTTTCCAAACTTGTTTTTTTCAGTTTAAAATAACACAAATTATCTTATATTTGTAGAGGTCAGAAATCTAAAATAGATCTCACTGGGTTGAAACTAGGTGATGGCAGGACTGATCTTTTCTGGATATTCTAGAATAGAATCTGTTTATTTTTATTTTTTTTTTTTTTGCCTTCTCCAACTATTAGAATTTGTCTGTATTAGGCAATGCCTGTGACTCAGAAGTAGGGCGCCAGCCCCATATAACGACAGTGGTGGGTTCAAACCCAGCCCCAGTCAAACTGCAGCAAAAAATAGCCAGGTGTTATGGTGGGTGCCTGTGGTCCCAGCTACTCAGGAAGCTGAGGCAAGAGAATCGCCTAAGCCCAGAAGTTGGAGGTTGCTGTGAGCTGTGATGCCACGGCACTCTACCAAGGGAGACAAAGTGAGATTCTGTCTAAAACAAAAAAATTGCCTGTATTTTTTGACTCACATCTGCTCCTAGTAATAGAATCACTCCAAATGCTACTTTTGTCCCATGTCTTTTTCTCTACCTCTGTTTTCAATCTTTTAAAGATTCATGTGATTATGTTGGGCCAATATGGATCCATAACTTACTTGTGTTCTATAAAGAAACCTTTCAGAATCTAGGGATCAAGAAGTAGACATTTTGGGAGAAGGTAATTATCAGTCTTGTTTTGTCCTTCAAGGTTATGCGTGTTTCCTGAAGATAGTACATGGATGGCTTATAGTTTTTTATTCAATCAGACAGCCTCTGCCTCTTCAATAGGGAATTCAAGCCTTTAACATTTATTGAGAGAATCAATACGTGTGGTGGAGTTCTTTTCATCTTATTTTGTGAATATCCATTGCTTAATTTTATCCTTTGTGCCGCTGGGGAAACGAGGTTTTGTCCTTTACTTTCTGGGTGTTTACTTTACTGGTGGTCCATTGTGATGTTCAATGTGGAGAATAGGTCTAAGTATTTCCTATAGACCTGGTCATGTTGTGATGAATTTTCTCAGTGTTTATATATCAGTAAAATATTTGATTTCTCCATCAATTTTGAAGCTTAGTTTACCAGGCTACAGAATTCTAGTCTGAAAATTGTTTTGTTTAAGGTTAAAGGAAGATGACCATTCTCTTCTGGCTTGGAAATTTAAGCTGAGAAGTCTGCTCTCAACCTGACTGATCTCCCCCTGTATGTCCATTGGCACTTACTCCTGGCTGCTTGAAGAATTTTCTTTTTCATCTTGACTTTGGTCAGTTTCATTACAATGTGTCTTGGAAATGTTCTATTTATGTTGAGATGACCTGGCGTTTGATATTCCTTTAAAAGGAGTGTTTCTGAATCATTAATAAAACTTGGGCAATTTTCAATTATGATATCCTCCGGGAGGACTTCCATTCCTTTGGGATGTTCTTCCCCTTCAGAGATACCCATAATGTATATGTTTGAATACTTTGTGAAGTCCCATAATTCTCCCAGCAAATATTCAGTTCTGTCTCTTTTCTTTTCTGTCTCTGTGACTGCCTAAGTTAGCTTAAGAGCTTCATCTTATATTTCTGAGATTCTTTTTTCTCCATGGTCTAATCTGTTATTGATATTTTCTACTACATCTTTAAGTTCCCTGATTGATTCCTTCAATTCCTTAAGCCCTGCTGTATTTTTTCTATATTATTCATATCTTGCATCCATTTTGTTAGTTTTTTTTCACTCTCTCATTAATTTCCTTTATTGTTTTTTCCATGCATACTTTAAATTCCTTTTCTGTCATTTCCATTAATTATTTACAAGTGGAATCTTCTGCAGTAGCTACCTCATGATCCTTTGGGTGTGTGTGTGGGGGGGAGGGGATGGTGCTTTATTTAGTTTTTTCATGTTGCCAGAATTTTTTTATTGTTTCCTCTTCATGAGTGTTTTCTTCTTCTTCACTTCCTTTCCCTACAGTTTCCTTCCCACTACCTCCTTCACTTTAAGTTATCTTATGTCAGCATTTAGGTGTTAACATAGCCTTTTGGTATAAGGCCAAAAAGAAGATTAGGGTAAAGAATGTGAAGGGAGAAAGAAAAATGGAAAGAGAAAAAAAAGAAGGTGAGTGAAAGATAAGAATTGTAGAAAAGGAGAGAAGAAAGACAGAAAGAGATAAAGAGAGCAACAGGAGAAATTGTGGTGTTTGGCGGGGTGTTTTGACCACACCCACAAATCTAGGACTTTGGGGGGCTGGGCTAGGCAAGTCTCTCAAAGACCTCCTGGAGCTCTTTATCATCCTGTGCAAAAGCAAGACTTCCCCCCCTCCCCCCGCCAAATGTAGAAAAAAAAATCATCTGTATGTTACAGTGGGGATCTACCAATACGATTTATCCAAAGGCCAAATCTAAAAGCACTCCCTAGACTATGAACTCATGGCTTCCTTGAGCAAGACCACTGTCATGATCCATTGTCAGATCAATGCTTTGACCCCTGAATCCTTAGAGAAAAAAATATTAAAATACAATTATATAAGGAAAAAGGGATATCTTAGCTGTTGTATGAGACATGTATGTGGGAAAGATGAGAAATGTGTAAAAATCTCTACCAAAAAGCAGAGAAAAGAGAAATTAAAAAGAAAGAACAAATAAAAGGGTCTGAAAAATGATAACAAAAATGGAAGAGCTCTTGCTCTTAAAGAAAGTAAAAATGAAAAACTAAAACTACAACCAAACAATTAGAAAACAAAACAAACAAACAACAAAGAAAAAAATGAAGAAAAAATGAGAACAGGAGCAATAAATTAAAAAAAATATATATATATATGTGTGTGTGTGAGTGTGTGTGTGTGTGTGTGTGTGTGTTTGTATGTGTGTGCATGTGTGTTTGTCTACCTGGACACCAGATGGTACTGTGATTTCATGAGATAAAGAATATGCACACTGATTTTGCTGTATGAAATTGCCTACTCTCTGGTTGTGAAGGAGACCTAGTCCTGTCTTACTAACTTATTTGCCCTTAAACAGGGCCTGGTCAGTTCATCAGCATTCAGTCCCCACAGGAATGGAATCCTAAAGATTACACTACATTTCTTAGGTGGCACATCAAACAGTGCCCCCTAATTACAAAATTGCTTTCCTGGGAATGCGGGGTCTCTCAGCTCACCCCAAGGATGGTTTCCCAAGCTTAGCAGGCCCACCAGAGCTGGCCATGCACTAGGAATATGTGGGCTGTTCTTCTCACACCGTCTTCCCACAATGGCAGAGCCCTGCTAGTAGCTAAGGCAATGGAAGATCCACCCCGTCTGGTATTCAATCCTGACCAATGGATGCTGTTGAAGTCTACTCACTCATTTAAGCCTTCCAAGGCAGCTCCATCAATCAGCTCAGTTCAAAATAAAAAACTGCATAATAGCCCCTTCCTGTACCCAGTCATGTATAGAAGGGGCTGGCCAGTCGACCCCTACCTGTACCCCCAACAGTTGCCTCTGTGCTGGTTTTCCTCAGCTCTTGCTGGCTCCTGAAGTCCTCTACTGCTTCACTGTGCCCAGAATGATGTCCCTAAGTAGGTTCCCCCAGCCAGAGGTGGTGGAATTCTCTTTCCCCTGTCTTGCCGGGAGTGATTAGTAAGAAGATATCTCTAGTCTGCCATCTTGTTCCTACCCAACAATTATGCTTTTCTTTTCACAATTCTTGATGGGAACAAGTGTTTCATTGGGATTGCAAAATTATGATTCTCTAATAATATCTTTAGTTCTATATTTACTGTCTGTTAACCTTTATAAAGAGCTTTTTTATAGTAAAATAGGTATGGGCAATGGCTTTTCCCAAAAAGGTAATATATTCATAATTATTTTTCTTTAATTATCAACTTTTAAAGTAAACAGTGTTTCATTAGTTACTTTTGATAGTGGTACTCTGCACTCTCCTGCTCTTTCTCGCTCTCTCACTTTCTCTCAGCCACTGTGAAATTGTGAATTTTTATATATTTAATGTTTTAAAATTAATGACAGGGGATAGTGCCAGAAAAAAGTATGTGTATAAACATATGCACAGATAATATATGCATACATGGATAATAATAAATATTTTTATTTGAAGATTTCCAATTAAATTTTAATACAATTTTTATTGTATCTTTTCTATAATGAAAATCTTAGTTTCTAAGGAATTTATTTATTTGTTTTAACCTATTTTATAAAATAGATTCTGAGTTATAATGCCAGCATTTCTAATAATAGACAGAACTATTCAGTGAAATTTAAGATTTCTTTATTTATTAAGCAAGCAGGAAACAAAGTTTATTGAGGAAGAGAAAGATTTACAAAGTAAGAAGGTTTAAAAAGCAAGGTATGTTCACCATCAACAGCAAATTGGCCTCCATTGTCATGGCAAGTAGACAAAGAGGTCAACATTTGATATTTATTTGAAACATTCAAAGATTTATTAGAATATCTTTCAAATTATAGTCATAAAAATATAATCAGAGTATTAAGTTAAGAGTCATTTGGAATGATTTTCCTCCCTGAGTTGTATTAATAATTTTAAATTGTTAGGCTTATTTATTTTGGTTTCAGTGTTAGAGTTTAGCCGTTCTATTTTTATTTTTAAAAAATACATAATTCATTTGCATAATTAAAAAGTTAAAATTATATAAAAAGAAAATTCTTGCGTCCATCTGTCTCCTAATTTATTGCTCCCATTCATCTGCTATGTCACCATTTTTAAGAATGTTCTTTTTGCAACACACGCATGCACTTTGTCTCTCTCCCTCTCTCTCTCCTGCACTTTACTTTTTCCACTTAACAATACACTCTGAATATTATTCTACACCAGTATATGAAAAAAGTGTTTGTTTTATTTAATTTCTGCACAGAGTATTTCATTGGATAGAATGTGTCATCACTTACCTCACCATGGCTATTGATGGATATGTGAATTATTTTTAGCCTTTTACAGCAGTAAATAAACTTTTGCACGTGTTAGTTTGTATTTCTGGAGCTGTGACTCTTTGAGAAGGGTCCCAGAATAAGGTTCCTAAGTCAAAGGAAAATATGAACATGATTTTGTTATTATCAACTACAGAGGAGCGGCAGGAACTCTTATGGTGTATAATATCACTAGAAGTACATATAACCACTTCAGCAGCTGGTTGACAGATGCAAGGAATCTCACCAATCCAAATACTGTAATAATGCTCATAGGAAATAAAGCAGATTTGGAGGCACAGAGAGATGTTACCTATTAAGAAGCCAGTTTGCTGAAGAAAATGGTTTATTGTTCCTTGAAACAAGTGCAAAAATGGGAGAGAATGTAGACGATGCCTTCCTTGAAGCTGTCAAGAAAATCTTATCAGGACATTCTGGAGGGAAGCCTGGATCTCAATGCTGCTGGAGTCTGGTGTACAACACAAACCCTCAGCCCCGCAGGGATGCCAGCTAACCAGTGAACCCCAGCCCCAGAGAGAAGGCTGTGGCTGCTAGTGACCTGTTTGCTGAGGCCCCTCATTTGACCTTTCACCTCTTCTGTTGGAAGCAGTGCTTTTAACTGCCTCATTGTCTTCTTTACATCTTACTGGGTCTAATTAAAAGGAAAAAAAAAAGAAAGAAAGAAAAAAAATTCTCCTTCAGAGAGGTGTGTACTCCCATCAGTAGCGTATAGCTCACAGACTTGTTTCAGATGTTTGAATGTGTGTCAACCTGAGAGGTAAGAAATATATCAGCAAGGTTTTAATTTGCTTTGTTTTTTTTACTGTAAGTGAGGTTAAGCAACTTTTTCTGTGCTCAAATGCCATTTGTCTCTCCTTTTATCAAATGTCTTGGTCTTTTGCCTAATTTTCTACTAGGGTTTTGAACGTTTCCTTCACTATTTTAAGACCTTTTTATATATTAGAACAGATCAGTGGTGCTGAAGTGGTGATGATACTGCCTTCCTCCTGACTCCTCCTCCCAGGGTTTTTGGCAATGTCTGGAAGCATGTTTGGTTATCACAACTGGAAAAAAGGTGTTATTGGCATCAACTATGTATGAGGAGTATCCGATCTTTTTTCTTTTCTGCCACACATTAGAAGTTTAAGGATTGTCTTGGGCCATACATTAAATACACAAACACCAATGAAAGCTGATGAGCAAAAGAGAAGGTCTGGGCATACTTGTTGCACTACCCAATGCCACAGATAAGCAAAAAGGTCCTCAAATAATCTGCATGTGACTCAGGAGCATATGTCAGACATCTCTCTTAAAGGCCAAAGATGCTGCTATACATTCTGCAATGCACAGAATAGCTCCCCACCAAAATAATTATATATCCCCAAATATCAATAGTACAGAGGTTTAGAAACACTAGAATAGGCCTTTGTCTGTGACGCAAGGCAAAAATATTTCCTCCTAGTTTATCATTTGATTATTTGTCCTCTGATTTTGCTTATGATGGATTTTTTTTTTTTTTTGCCACTTCTTTCAATTTCTTGATCTTTTCTATTTATTGCTTCTGTATTTTGAGTCATAGCTAGGAAGGCTCTCCTTACTCTTAGATTATAATAGAATTCACTGTGTTTTCTTATAGAATGTATATGGTTTTATTTTTTTAATTTATATAAAATTAATCTTGGACTTAATCTGGAGGTAATGTGCAAAGTAGATTTCAATTTTTTGTTATTTCCAGATATCTATCAAGCTGTACCAATATCACTTCTTCTAAAGATCATCTTTCTTGCTAGTGATTTGAGATGCCAACTTTATCATATATCCAATTTCCATTTATACCTGAGTCTATTTCTAGACTTTCTATTTGTTTCATCGTCCTTCTGTCTACTCACAGGCAATACCAACACTGTTTTAATTATAGAGGCTTTATAATGGGGGCGGGGGGGCAGGAAGCAGAGGATTCCTTACACAGATCATTGGAGAGTAGTGAAGCCACACAGGGGGCAAGGAGATGACTCAGACATGAACAATAGAAGGAAGTCATTAGCATCCTTAGGATGAGAGACAAAAGGAGATGGTGATATTATTGGAGCTGGGGCCAAGAAAACCATGATTATAAAGGGACCATCGGAAAGAGACAGTCACTAATAGAGAAGCTTCCCATGGCAAAAAGCTAGGGAGGGAGAAACAAATACTCCTGGCTTCTCCCTTCCTAATACTTTTCAGTCTCTCATAAGCGCACCTCATTGGCTGCTCATGGCCACCCAGAAACCAGCTGACCGTCAGGCAGCCTGGGAAGAACAGCCCATAGGGTCAGCCCCCTGTAATACAAAGAAGGAGAAGGGCAAAGATGGAATCTTAGAGAAAATAGGTCCAGGCCCAGCAATTCTGATTTTCTTAAGTCTGAAGGCTATTTCTGTTGACACAAAGGATTTTTAAAAAATCAGTTTACTTTTCTTTTATTGACTTTTGTTATTGCCTTTTCTTAATATTTTACACAATTCTGTTGTTTCCATGTGACCCCTGTCTTAAGCAATTTATTTTCCCTTTATGATTAACCCACTGTGGAACACTTGTACTGTGTAGAGCACCCCTCTCTATCACGAGAGGGGTGGGATGGAGATTATCATGTCTGTCTTGCTCTGGAAGTTCCTTCCTTCCAACTCCCCAGTATCCAGCACTCTGATCCACCAGGACTCAGGCTCGTCCTGAATATTTTTGTCAGTTAGAATTGGACGTAGAATCACCCTTAGGCCTAGGCAAGGGAAGTGTGGTCCTTGACCTAGGCCTGGTGCCTCAAAGACCCTAATGCATGAGGAGCCTGGGTTCCTTGATCACCTCTGAGGTACTTGAAAACTCTCTCCACCTGGAACCATCTATATTTTCCCCTAGAACTCTGGGGCTTACACATTTTGAGGTTAGCTCAGAGCCTCATGGCCAGCCTTGATGGCAAGAGAGTAGCATGGTAAATAGATCATGCCTCCTGCATTTTTGTATGTGAGAGGGAAATCACATGAAAATGACCCACCAAACAGTGCTGACATGCTTATATGAGTCCCTGTCGTGTTACATATAGGGTAAGTTTCAAGGGGCTACCGGCTATCTGCAACTGACCCTTAGGTTTGAACTATGACCCTGTATGTTAACTGTCATGGGCCCGTTACAAGTCCTAGACAAGTCCCCTCCTAATCACCAAGGCAAGGCTTCGGAGCCAACTTTGGTGGTCTCAAATAAACACTTCTCCACTACAGGTAAGTTGACTGCTGTCTCCAGGGTATGCTCTGGTTTGGGTCATGGTAGTTTTATTTGCCTCTCTTGTTTGGTCTGGAAGTTTTGTCAAATAAGGGTAAATGGATTCAGAATTAGGTCGTCTTTAATATCCTGTGGAAATTGAACCTCAAAGGCAAATCCAAGTTTTATGGGGCCTGAAGCTTATATGGGGTGGCCATAAAGATTGTGTGCAACTTAAAATAGTGTGCAATTTTAAATTGCACACGAACTTTATGGCCACCCTGTATAATTTTAGAACCCCTCTTTAAGGAAAAGAGCATTATAGTCTATGAGCTTGGACATTTAAGTTTGTGAACTCATCCTAGAAAAAGTGCTACATACCTCCTTGTTAAATATCACTAGGGTCACCTTCAAGATACTCCCCTTGGGAAGCTGTGCACCAATGCTAGCACCTAGTCTACCCTTCAGTGCAATTTTGGAACTCTTTTTCTGAAATGCCCATCAGAGCTATTGTCATATGACATGTGTGATGAAGTACAGGCTTTGGAAGGTGTTGGGGTAAATCAGGGATCCTGAAGGATAACCTTCATGGATTTCATAGTAAATCTGACTTTAAAAAAAAAGTTTCAATGCAAAATGTTGTATTTACCACTTCTAAATTGATCTCTTTTGGTGTCATGCAATTTTTAAAGCATAGCATTTTTCTATGATTTTGTTAAACTCACTGGTAAAGTAATGGACATGTTAGTTGAAGAATTTACTAAATAGATGTTATTGAAATATTTGTTATTAAGGGAGATAATCTCTTCCTTTCCTTCCTATGTTTAATTTTCTATTTAAAGTTTACCTTCCTATCCTATTACTGATCTTTTTTACTAAAAATGGAAATTGGAAAGTCTGTTAAATGTCCTGATTTATTATTTCCTAAGCATTTATTTACAGGCTAGGTAAAGGAAAAGAGTCCCTTATCTGCATTGACCATAAGGAGTTGTGGGGGAAAACTCACTTAATCTTTGCAAAATATTTAAGAGCATATTTGTAACAGCCTTCCAGGTTCTAATAATTTTCAAACATCATGGAAATGTATAATTTGAACCTAGTAGAAATCATAATTATTTAGTCTAAGATCACCTTATTTGGGGTATGTATGTCACAATTCCCTTAATTAACCACATGCAAATAAAATAGCAAAGGCATTTTAGGAGTTAATTATTTTCATACTTTTAGACCCCCTACTGGGGTAAAATGTATCTTTAAAAGGTTCTTGAACTCTTCAGAAGAGAAAATATTAAAATCGGCACATAAATTGACTGATTCCATTAAGATATGTGACTATAAAAATTACACTGAAGCTGGGAAGATAATATTCACATTTGGAAATAATGTGAATTATTATTATTATTTCAAGAATTTTATAGCAGATATTGTCATGAACATGTGGTATAATATATGAAGATAACATTGTCAAAAACTCAAGTTCTTGTTTAATATCTACTTTTAACTATGTAACTTTGGGTATGATGTTTAGTATCTCTAAATCAGGCTTGCAACCTTAAAGGACATTTTCATTTCTTCCATTTATTAGGATACACTTTATCATGAAAGCGTTTGAATTCTCATGTCATATTCCCTAATCTTTAGCCATTTCCCTTGGGCAAAGTCTTTTAGGTTTGTAAACCTCAGTTGCCTTATCTGTTAAGTCAGGAAAATAACAGAACCTGCCTCATAGGGTCTTTTTTTAATAAAGATTGACTGAGATGATATATATATAAAGATAATGCATAAAAAAGCCTCTAAGCAGAGAAACTGGCAGATAATTTTAACTCATCCAAGGTGGGCCGTTACTATAAAGTTTTATTGTGTCCACTTATTTCCTAGGTATAGAAAAAAATAGCTAAGGTTACAGCTGTCGTAAAATCCCCTCCACTTTTGAACACGCTAATAGATCTTAGCAATATGCTGTTTCATTCCACTGAGCTGTACAGTGTCCTTGTTGTGCTTCTGGATGGTGTCTATGGTGAGGCTGATTATTAAGATTTTCTTCATGATTATTCCAGGCTCATAATATGTTTAGCAAATATCTAATTGCTATCTTTCCTACATAGTATATGGATGTATATGTATTGCTTCACCTTTTTTTCTGGCATTTGGAATTCATAGATGCTTTCATGTATTATTTTGTCTTGTTTTCATGTATTATTTCATCTTGTTAATTACTTATGTGAATTTAAAATAAATGTAAGGATAAAATATGGAACACAGTTTAAAACTGATTTTTCTTTTAAAATTAAATGTACTCGAATGTTCAGCATTTCTCTCTCCTCCTGTGCTCTGTTACAAAGCTTAAAAAGTCACTGGTTATCCCAGTGATTAGGTGGATTGTTTAGAAGTTCTAATAATAAATTTCACCCAATTCATTAGGAAATTCCATATAGATATTCAAATTAGGCCAGTCGGGCAAAGTTCACTAAATCATATTAAAGCTGATCTATTAACCAAATTGTATCAACAATGGTGCTAGATGATTGACACCAAATGTTTCACCTGTTTGTACCATTAACATGTATTAATTCTGAGAAATAACTTCAGAGACACCTTATTAACTTCCCCACAAATATACCTTAACTTCCTTTCTTTTCTATGAGACAGTATAATACCAGGCATCAAGGAAGGAACAAAAGCCCCTGAAGATAGGAGTTACTTAACTAAGTGTTGGGAATGAGACCTTCAAAAATAGTTTCTCTTTATTTTCACTTAAAAAACAAACAAACAAAAAAAAAAAAACTTGTCATACTCACTTAGAAGAATGGTCTCCACGCTGGATGATGGGCACACTGATAACTTTGACTCAAATTGTACAAAACAGTTCATGTAACGAAAATATTTTTTACTTCTATAATATTCAGAAATTTTTAAAAAGTTTAATTAGTACTTGATTAGTCCGTTTTTTCTACAACAGCAAACCAGAAAGTCTTAAGGGCTTATAACAACGGTGATTTATTTCTTGCTCACAGGTTTGCAAGTGGCCCTGGCCAGGTTCATTTGGACATGGCTCAGTTGTTTTGCTCCATGTGTGTCTTTTACTCAAAGGTACAAGAAAAGCACTTTAGGGGGCATAATTAGAGCAGAGGCCATAATATTAGGAGGGGGGGGATGTTTCCAAAACGCTCTCTAGTGAATGTGGATAGATTTAACCAACTTAGGTTTTTAAAGAGTAAAGCAGGTTCTAAAGGAAACTTGCGTTTAAACAGAATTAACCACCATCTGTCTTTGAGAGCTTAGGTGTCAATCTGCTGGAAGACAGGAAATGCAACCAGATGATTCTTCAAGGTTCTTCTTAGATAAAGGTTATCAAATTATGGTCTCCCACTGCCTGTTCTGCGAAAATGGAGAACCCTTTACATGTTCTTCCCTGGCCAGACTGCGCTGTGTTAAGTTGTCAGTGGAAGGCACAAGGGGAAGGGATCCCCCTCCCCAGTCCTGGGCGCCCCCTCTGCAGCCTGCTGCAGTAGGAAGCAGCTGGTCCAGCATCAGACAGCACCTGCCTCTGGCAGTTTCATGGTGGACAGACTCCAGCAAGATGCATTCCTGTAAACAGTTTCCCCTGCCAGCCTAGGGAGCAGACATCCAGCAAGTTTTGAATGGCAGATCATTCAGCAACTTGCTCTGACACCACATCCTGTTCAAGAAGGCTCAGTTCTCAGCCTCGAATTTTGGGGGAGTGTCTTCCTCGGACATCTCTCTCAGTCCCCGGCTGGCAGCTCCTCAGCAGAGCTGATATCCCTTATATTTTGTTAGAGTTAACTTCACTCCTCGCTGATCAATTCCTCAATATTCTAATCCCCTGCTATAGTTCATAATTCTTTATGTGTTAAACTTTGTTTGGATTACTGTGTAGTTTCTTTCCTCTGAATAGACCCTGATACAACTGGATTTTATGAATTTCAGTAATTTTATTATAATTTTCATCCTTCTCTCTTCACTAAGATAAAGGGAACAGATACAATTGAACTACTGCAAGTGGTATACTTGTCACAGAGGTCAAAAACCATAATTATTCAAATATGGAAAGGCGATATAAATTATCCCACAAAGAATGCAAATTTCCAAATAAATGAGCAGGTATGTGATGTCAGTTGGGTAAATATCTCTTAAGCATGGAAGGAGGAAATGTAAGGTATTACAGAAAAATATTCCCTTCTGCAATGGCAAACAGCATGAAAGCTGAGCGATTAGCAAACATGGCATTAAAGGGGCCAACTATCAGAAGGCAGAATGGTGAATGTAAATAAGAAATGAAATCTGAATCTCCACACAGAGCCACAAATCAGGAAGCCAAGCAAACAGAAGTGAGCTCCTTTTATGCAGGGCAGTAGGGCTTATCTAATACTTAATAATATGATTCTCTCAAATTAATATTGCTCACATTTTAGTCAAAGGACAACTTTTAAAAAAAGCCATCAAAAGAACAGAGTGAGCCTAAACTTTTGTTAAAGGATAAATTCGCTAAAGGAAAAAATAAATCAGACTTGGCAAATGCAGATCTGAAGTAATTATTAAAATGAATTATACAGGGTAAGTGGCGTCAAAACGAAGGAAATGATTCTAGCACTATCCCATCTGCAGTTACCAGTTATCAAACCTGCAACCCTGAAATCTATTTACCTTATTGAATGGGAGTTATTGTGATGATTTAGCATTTCTACTGGTTTAGACCTTGGACATCCTGAGTTTAAAATTGGGGATTTAAAGAAAAGGTTATTTATAAAGATTTTGGAACTAAAGTTTTAACAATGAAAGGAAATGATACATGTAACACATTAAGCATATTATGTTGCGTATAGTAAGCACTCAGTATTATATATCATACTGTTAGTAATAGCAATACAACGATTGTATTAACTTTTTATTGACATCACACATTATTACTCATTTGTTGAAAATGCCTTTGACTTTTTCTATAAAGAAATGACTATACTACAAATTGTAGAAGATCAAAACATTGTTAGGGATGCCAGTCTCCTCCCAATTTTCTGTTCCCTGTGCCAAACTGGGTGAATCAGACACTTACCTTTTACTGAACTTGAAGTCAACAAAACTTCTGGGTGTTTTTGTTTGTTTTACTGTCAACTTTTATCTCATAGGTTTCTGCATTTTTACATATGCAATTGATTTTGCAGCCTAGTTCTACTGTCTAATCTTATGCATGTTGATACAATAGGTATTTGGCCTCGTAGTCCAAGACTCAAAGTCATTTTAGCATTTCTTGTATTAGGTTTCTTTCCCAGTTTTGTGATGATGGATTTGATAAGCATTCTTTTGGGTATTCATCAAATTACAGATATTAAGTGTCTCTTACATGCCAGACACTATAGATACACATCTGACTTAATGCTAATGGTGATGAAATATTGAAGCTCAGAAAAGTTCAACATTACATACATTGTTCTTCTTTCTATATAATCCTACCACTTCAATCAGAAAAGGGGTAGAGACAAATTCTGAATCCAGAGCTTTGATTTTGAAGCACATGCTTTGATGACTCTATTTATGGTTCTTGGTACCTCCAAAACTACACAGGAAACATTTTTATATGTTTCTTAGGCTTTGCTCAACAGTGTGTCTGGAGTAAAACACAGGAATTTGAATTCAAGAATTGGGATAGAATTCCATGAGGTCTCTAATGAACAGAAAGTAAAGGTCTATGGGCCATTTCAGACCCCTTTGACATATTACTAAAGATCACCTTCCTGGTTGTATAAATGCACTTAATATTCTTTGCCCACAGTAATGTTACATTGTGCTATCATAACCACCTATATTTACTACTTGGTTCATAAGATTTCTGTGATGCTTGTTTTATATGGCATGATGCAGGAGAGAACCCAGTACCCCAATACAGAGCTTAGCTGCTGTCAAGATAATTTGCATAAACAGAGGTTCATCCTTTCTTTTGACTATAATCCTAGTAACATCAATGGGTTGTTAAAGAAAATTAATTTTGTATTCACTAGTGGCCTTCAATGACAGGGTAAAGTAGGTGATTAAAGTGGTAAGATTATATAGAAAGAAGAACAAGCTCTCATAGAGGAAATCAGAGTACATCTCAAACAAATTCCACTCTTTTCTCAGTTCCTTTGAGAGCTGTCACTAGGGGCTAGAGAAGAATGCAATGAGCTTGTGTCATTAAGAGGCTGTGTCACAGAGGAAATGGACGGGGCATGAGCTGAAACCTTAAGGAATCGGAAGGTCTTGGCATAAAACTGGAACAAGCAAAGTGATGAACAAAACTAATGACAACATTCAGGTATTGACATGCTGAGTGAAAGAGATCAAAAGGAAACTAGGCTGACCAGAGTTATGATTTATGTTCTAGAATTCTGGGAGAAGAGATGAAATTGTACCAGAATACAGAAAGCATTTAGAGTGCAGTAGGAGAGATTGAATTCACTTTGATATAGCCCAAGGAACTTACCCTGGATTTTGTGTATGAGTTGACACAAGAAAGCAATGTGTTATAGGGCGATAATAGTGACAGTCACTCTGATTTATAATGTGCCTACCTTATGCCAGGATTTTTATCAATAATTCTGCACATTTGCTTGGACCTATGCATTTATGAGATTGGTATTATGTCAGTTTTACAGATAGGGAAACTGAGCCACAAGGGCAGTAAGAGATCCATTCAAAAATTCACAGATAAAAGGAAGTGAAGCCAGCATTTCACCCACCTTTATCTGACTCTAAAAACATCATCTTGGGCTACCTCTCATGAGATTGGCCTGGTATCCTTGTAACATTTATATCAGGCAGAAGCAAAGTTTATATGTTTTCAAAAAGTATTAAGAATATTTAGTTATATCCACAACAGACTCTGTAACTAGAGAATTAAAAAAAAAAAAATCAGGATTCTTAGACAAATAGCTTTTATATGCCTCAGGAAAAGTTTGGGGGAGCAACATGCAAAAAAAATTATCAGTGAGAGCTGAGGAATTCAAGTATTATCTCTGGATGCTTAATCTTTTAGGTGAATAAATAATAGGCTTGTGAGAATTCACTAAGGTTTTTATAAATGGTGTAATTTTTATCTTCCGATGGGTCCTTTGCCTGCTGTAGTGACCTCTCAAGATACCTTAGTTTCTTGATAAAACATCCTTATATATTGTACACAACACAGATTACAAAAGATTTGGAAATAAGAAATCAGGTTAAGGCAGAGTTTCATCACATTCATTTAAGGCAAAGCAGAATTTTTAGTGCCTGCAGTAAGTTATAACAGAACCCTAGTCTGTGTAGTTTTTCTGAAATCCTTGTTTCAGTCTCCTGTTCTCAGAGCTAGATTCTCTCCTCCCAGATAGTCACTAGAATGTTTAATGTTAGTGTCATCCTAATTTGTACTTTTTCAAGTATTACTTCTCACCAGCATTAGGAGAATATAAGGATTTTTTTTTTTTTTTTTTTTTTTTTTTTTTTTGCTTGTAGAAGAACTTGAATTTATCAAATATAATAGCAGGTCAGACTTAGTCATAGAGTACAAAATGTGCTTTTGTTTTGTTTTAATGAAGCAAAAGAAGAAATTGTGCTTTTCAAAAACGTATCTATTCCTTCTATGTCACTAACAAGCAAACATTTGCAAAAGTCTGCAGAAAGGATGGTTCATCTTTGACCAAACTTCAATCTCCAGAAGTGCGTCTAAGTCATAGCACTGAATATTCTGAAGTTTGCCTCCCAATATATTTAATAAACTGTTTTGAAGTTTCTCTTTAATAGTAGGCTCCATCTCTAGTGGAGAAAGCCCGAGGGAGGGAAGAGATTGTGGTTTGAACAGGAAACCTTACTCATTTCTGAAATTAACTAGCTTTATGTCCTATTGACCTATGTCAAGTCACTCTCCCTCATCCTCAGCTTCTCTTCTGTCAAAATGTAAAAACTGGTCTAAGTGACATCTGAAGTCTTTAATTCTCAATTCTAACTATAAAAATAACACTCCTAGTGTTAGCACCTGTTCTTTGTCACGTACCATTATTGCTCCTTTATATGTATCATTTATAATCTTTGTGACAAAAACAAATACTATATAACATCTCATTTTATAGATAAGGGAACGGGAGCTTAGAAAATGCACTCATTTATTTATGCTAACTTGAACTTTCAAGTTCCTGGCTTGAAATTTAAATCCAGGTCTATCTGATTTTAGAATAGTTTTTCTGCTACCACAGGTTGAAATGTGAAAATTCCCATATCTCCCTAAAATGAAACAAAATTAAAAACCAAATATATGTGCAAATAAACTCCAGGAGATATTTTGAGCATAAAGCTTTTCTTCTCAAGTTTAATTTTAAATTATAAGAAAATATCCATCAAAAATGGCTCATTTTTGAGCATGTAGTGTATATATAGAGAACCTTGGCCTCTTAGAGCTGGTCATCTTAAAACACCGTTGACGGGTCACAAGTTACCTGGTAACGTGGATAGTTTTTGCATAAAATTCCTGTTCAACATGTGTTAAGATAATAGAGGTGCTAAGGGATTCTATGTTACAAATATCTGGAAGATGAGGAAGGGAGAAAGAATAAAATAGGACAACTGGGAATTGAGACTGGGAGAAATGAATCAGGCAACAGCTATTACGTTAACACATCGTTGACTGGCAATTTTGCACAGAAACTATCCACGTTACCCGGTAACTCGTGACTGGTCAGCAAGATGTTGAGATACACAAGATTCAAGAATCCTGAGCCCAGGAAACAAAACCCTCGCCTGAGCAATGTCTCTTCTGTTGTGGTGATGCCTATTTTAATTCTGCAACACCAACTGTACTGACTGCCTCTCAACAGACTTACAAGGCAGAGAATATAAAATTTCACCAAAGAGCTTGCATTCTAGTGATTTTTTAAAAAGGTAGAATGATATGGCTCTTTGAGACTTTGAAAATGAGTCCTAAACCTAGATTGCTGTAAGGAAGACATTTCTTAAAATAAAATGAGAATTCATTGGAAAAAGGGTGAGATACATGAGAGCTGTGGTTGAGGCTATCAGGCTTAGAGTGTCTCAAGATAGACATGGAAACTATGCAGAAGTTAAGTGACCATCGCCGAATCCATCTAGAAATACATGGATTTTGGCTTGGTGCCTGTAGCTCAGTGAGCTAGGGCACTGGCCACATACACTGGGGCTGGCAGGTTCAAATTGAGCCGGGGCCTGCCAAACAACAACAACAACTACAACAAAAAAAATAGCTGGGCATGGTGGCAGGCACCTATAGTCCCAGCTACTTTGGAGGCTGAGGCAAGAGAATTGCCTAAGACCAAGAGTTTGAGGTTGCTGTGAGCTGTGACGCCACAGCACTCTATCAAGAGTGACATAGTAAGACTCTGTCTCAAAAAAAAGAAAGAAAAAAAGAAAAGAAAAATAAAAAGAAAGAAAGAAAAGAAAAAAGAAAGAAATGTATGGATTCTAGAATACATCCTTGTTTTCTGAAAATCCTGAGCATAGGAAGTGAGTATGGTTTTCCCCTGATACCACATTTAATTGTTTACTTTTAAATAAAGGTATACATTCATATAGTTTAAAGTATTAAATCATTTTAGAATCTATATGTAAAAAGCGGTACATTTATACCCCAATCCCATTTTTCTCTCTTACAGAAAACATTTTGCATAGTTCTCTGATTTTTAAATTTTATTTTCAGAAGGGTTACTAATTTTTAGCAGCCCCTTTTGTATTGTGCTCTCCTGTCTGAGCCCTGGGATCTCTGCTTTTGTCTTGTCCTTGGGATGGCTTCGTTAAGGTTAGCACATTACAATAATTTGTGCTAGTTTGTAATCATAATTTGTATTAATTCTGGTGCCTTATTTTCTTTGGAGTGTTTATAGGTAAACTTTTTATTGTGATAAAATACATTTAACATAAAATCTACAGTTGTAGCCATTTTAAGGTGTGTGATTCAGAGGCATTTAGTACATTCACAATATTATGTATCTAGCAAGTATGTTTTTGTTCGTATTTGGTTGGTCTACTTGGCTTACAGTGTCATTCAAGTTCTCTATTTTCTGGTCCATCTTCTGCCAAATTTTTGTATCCATTATTGAAATGTAGTATTGAAATCTCTTATAATTATTGTACAGCTATTTATTCTTTTATTTCTTTCATATTTTGCTTCATGTGTTTTAGGATTTGGTTGTTATGTGCATGCATGTTTATAGTTGTCATATGTTCTTGATGAATTGGTCCTTTTATCAAAGTCCAATAGAACCTCCATAAGTTGCCCCTCTAGGGACTGTAACAAACTGGTCAACATACCAAGGTAGTCAACATAAGAACTAGGCCTACTGTACTGACATGCACATTTACTTTACTCTTGTACAGCTTTTGCTAGAGAATATGGTATAAAATCATACATAAACAATACACAGTAAGATCACGCAGTCTCATACAAAATCAATGCACTTATTATTTTCTCATAGTTTAATCATTCTTTCTGAAAAAAAGAGTCAGTCTTGGTCTGTTTCTTATTTTTCTTACAAACATAAGTGGAGAAAGCACTCTCAACACTCAATGTACCTGGGCATTTTTCCATAGCAAATGACTTCAAATACATTATCAGATACTTCACATCCTCTTCTGTTGGAGTCTCTTTTGAAATTTCTTTGCCATTGTGCCTTGCTTCTTCCCCTTTATCAGCTGCTTCTTCATGCACATTTATGCTGGTCTGTTTTTCAGTCAATATCACTTGGAAAATTGCTTCTGGGTCAGGTTCTTTATGGGTTACCACCTCATTATCCATTGGAACAAAACCTTCAAATTCTACTCCTTTGAAGTCTGCCATGGGAGATGGACTGTTTGATGAGGTCAAAGCATCATGCTCTTGGGTTGTGACAAATCTAACTTTCTTGAAACACTTCTGCATCATTCAGCCAAAACACTTCTGGCTGAACTTTATCCCAAGCAGAACTGATCCAGAGGAAAGCATCCAGAGCATTAACTGATGCAGCAGATAAAGTTGCTTCCTCAGCTGGACCACAGGTTTGTGCTTTAATAATGACCCACTTCAGGATCTGGGCTCAGCAGTGAATTTTAAATGTTTTGATTAGGTCTTGGTCAAGATGCTGGATTTTTGAGGTCATGTTTGGAGGCAGAAATTTCAGTGCACGTTTGTGAGATAATTCACTTGCAGATGCCCTGAATAGTTGTCTATTGTCAATAGAATAGACCATTTCTTCTTCATTTTTCAGTCAATACCCCTTATCCACTTCTCAAATAGGGCACCAGTCATCCATGAACATTTGTTTCATTTCCAAATGATGGGAGGTCTTCAGGCTTCTGGTCCTTAATTATGCTTGGCTTTGCCAATTTACCAGTTATGAAAGAGTTTTAGTGTCTCTCCAGTTGAACTAGCACAAAACAGAACTGTGAAGTGTTGTTTGAGAAGTTTTCTTCTCTTACTTACATTTGTCACCCTTCAAGATGAGGTTTTTGTAAGGCATCAATTTGAAAAAGAGTTCATACTTGTGAGCATCTAAGTTGCCATCATCTTGGAAGCCTCTGCTGAAATCTGGGAACTTTTTGATGAACACTTCCACAACTTCTACTGAAATGTCATTGGATTTACCATGCAATAATATCTGGGATATCTTCTGTCACAGTTTAAATTTCTTGAGCCAACCACTTGATGCTTGGAAGTCTGCTATGCAGACTCTGTGCAAGCAGAAAATGAAGCTAAAGGCAGAGTTGTAAACTGATCAATTGAGTGACAAAAGCCTATCCCAACATAACACACAGAACACAAGTGCAAAGACTAGCAGAATTTTTGCTTTCTTCAGGCATTTAAGGAATTTTCCAAATTCCTATGCAAAATTTTTAGCAACTTCTTGGATCATCAGCCTGGAGATTTGGGTATTAACTGCCCTCATTTGTTTGAATGAGCTTAATGTGGCTTCATTGACTTCATCAAGAACCTGTAAGTCTCCATTTTCCTTACCATATCTCTCCAAGTAATCATGTTTACATTTTTGGATGTTGCTAACCATGGTCTTGCTAACACCAAAATGTTCTGCCATCTTTGTTCAGTTGCTGCTTTCCAGAAAATGTAGAAGATCAACATTTTCCTTCAATGTCACTCCTTTGAGTTCTTTCCTTTGGGCCACCATGTTTTGATTAACTATAAAACTTTTCAGTAATTGTATGATGTCCTTATTAATTCAGACCAGTCCTTCACATTGAAAAAATGTTCTACAACATGTGATGAACACATTAGGCCTAATCCAACAAATGGCAATAATAAAACATAGAAAAAGAACTTATACTAAAAGAAAAAATAATACAGCTAAGGAGCAATGATGACATCATCTACCTCTTGGTATAGAGTGGACTCAGCTAGTCAAGTTATAGAGGGCAAATTAATATTGTGTCACAGTATAGGTGGCTGAGACATACAACTTACAGAGATGGTCAATAAAGATGTCAGTCTTCAAACACCGAGTACATATGGTCTATGTGCAGTTTATGAAAATTAAGTCAATTTAAGGAGGTGGTCAATGTAGAGAGGTGGTCAATTATGAAGGTGCTACTATAGTTGGATCATTTTTTCTCTATTCTGCTTATTCCTGTCTTGTAATTAGAGAGTATAATTCAATTTAATTACAGTTAAAGTATCTACTGATAAAGGACTTACTCATACCATTTTGCTATTTCTTTTCTGTATATTTCATGAATTAGTTGTTTCTTAATTCCTCTATTACCATTTTTAATTTTTAATTATTTTTTGTAATCAATTTAATTCAATTTTATAATCCATTTTTATTCCCATTTCATTCACTTTTGAGTACATTATTTACTTCTTATTGGTTATCTTGGGGATTACATTTAACACCTTGTGATTATAAGCAATAGTTTGAATTAACACTGTCTTAGCTTTAATAGTACAGAAAACTCTGCTTCTGTATGGGTCTGTCCCGCCCTGTTTATGTTGTTATTTTCATAAATTACTTCTCACTTTAGCTTTTAATAGTTCAATTATAATATGTTTTAGTTTAGTTTTTTTTTTAGTTTATCTTACTTGGTATTTGTTGAGCTGTTTGGATATGTAGATTTATATCTTTCATGAGATTTGGGAAGTTTTCAGCCATTAGTTCATCAAGTATTTTTTTCTCTTTCTTATTCTACCTCCTCTGCTTCCGAGACTTTTAGATAGATAGGTAGATAGATAGATATGTTTAATTATGTCTCAAAGGTTATTAAGGCTCCCTTCTCCTCCTTCTCCTCCTTCTCCTTCTCCTTCTTCTTGTTTCTGCTTCTCAGGATGGATTAGTTCAATTGATTTATCTATGAATTGTCTGATTCTTTTTTTCTATCTGTTAAAATCTTCTATTGAAACACTCTAGTAAGCTTGACTTCTTTTCTTTCTTTCTTTCTTTCTTTCTTTCTTTCTTTCTTTCTTTTTTCTCTCTCTCTGTCTCCCTCCCTCCCTTTCTTCCTCCCTCCCTCTCTTTCTTTCTTTTCAGTGTTATACATTTCAGCTCCAGAATTTGTTTTATTCCTTTATATCATTTCTTCCTCCTTGTTGATATTTGTGAGATTTTGTTCTCCTGGATTCCTTTAGTTCTTTATCCATGGTTTTATTTAGCTTTTTAAACATATTTAAGACAGTTAATTTAAACCCTTTGTTCAGTGTCTAAGATTCCTCAGGGATAGCTCATGCTAATTTTATTTTCCTGTAAATAAGCCATACTATCTAAATAAGCCATACTATCTTATTTCTTTGCATGTCAAATAACTTTTTGTTTAAAACAGAACACTTTAAATATTACATTGTGGTAACTGGAAATCAGTTCTCTCCTCCTTAGGTTTTATTGTTGCTGTTTGTTTTATGTTATACTTGTTTGTTTAATGAGTTTTCTAAACCATTTTTTAAATGACTCTATTCTTTGTCATATGTGGTCACTGAAATCTATTTTCTATTAACTTAGCAGTCAGCTAGTGATTCGACAGAGGTTTCCTTTAATGCCTGAAGAAAACAAAAATTCTCCCAGTCTTTGCACTTGAATTCTGTATGTTATGTTGAGATAGGCTTTTGGCACTCAATTGAGCCATTTACAACTCTGCCTTTAGCTTCATTTTCTGCTTGCACAGGGTCTGAAGTTTAGCCCTTGGAGTTAAGAGCCTTCTCAAGGTTATTTCTGATCTTGTGCCCTGCCCTGGGTTGTATATGGCCTTCCAGAAACCCAGAACTATGTAGAAGATTGTTAAAGTACTTGTTCCCCAAGCATCTAACTTCTCTGCCTTCTCTTCCAAGTTTTCAATTAATATTCTTTGTTTCAGGTGGTAGTAGCTGGTTGATTTGCTTTTAAATATATATATATATTTGTTAACAAAGTTAAATATTCTTATTTAATTTCAGATTAATATGGGGTACACATGTTAGGTCACATTGTTTATGTTTGTAAGATGAAGTCCAAGTTGTACTTGTTTCCTTCACCCAGGAAGTGTGCCATATACCCATGCATTGTTCCCTTTAGATGCCAAGTCACTGAACTGCACCCACACTTCCCTCTTCTTGAATTTAATTGAGTTTTTCTCTTAAGAGAGCACGCAGTTATTAATCTACTAGTTTCGTAAAAAATCCCAAGGAATGAGCTACAAGACTCTTAGAAGTCATCAAGGAATATAGAAAATAATTTTTGACAGACTCCTTCTATGGAGCCACTTTTGTGCCCTGAGAGAAATGTGAGTTAGACATAATAAAGGCAAATTGTTTGTGTAAGTCTTCTAAGGAGGCACCTGGTAGGTCTAAATTGGCACCCACAATTCTTTGAGAACAAGGTCTAGTTGCTCCCTCTGGCACTAGTGTCCCCACTGGGAGAACAGGCTGCTGGCTTCAAGACCACTGTGGAGTCAGGAATGGAGAAGATGGACAAGAGTAAATGAAAACACCACAGACCACTCCTACTGGGTTTAAAAAGTCACCTATGTGATAAAAAGTCATTTGGTTGCTGCAAACCTTTGACTATTTTCCAGAGTTCAAATAAAGCTGATGATAACATTTTTTGTTACAATTTGTTTTGTTTTGTTTTTCTTGGAGTGCCCTGCTCTGCCATTCTCACTGATGTCTTTATACCACATTCTAAGTTAGCTTGTGCATGTCTATGAGTCCTGGCTTTCTCCAGACCTCTCACATGGTTCATACTTGTCCATCTGGGAAAACTGCTTTTATGATTTTATGTGTGTGGGTACAGGAGAGAAAGAGAGACAGAGAGAGAAAATTCATGCATGTGTTTGGATGTGTGGCTAGGTTTTTTTAAAAAGAAAGTTAATTGTTAAGGTGGAATAACTATCAAGAAAAATATAATATATGAGAAATGAATCAAAGTATAGAAATCACGTGAACTAAAAGCTAGGAGTTCAAAGTATATTTATGGAATTTATGAGAGACCCTCTATCAATACTGTGGCAACTGTCTCTTGAAATAAACATATGATAGAAAAAATTGAATACCTTCACAGGAAAATTAAAATTGAGTTATATAGCATGAGGTATCCAAGTTAGTAGCAGAAAAATGTTCTCCAATCCAAGTGAGGCAGAATGATCCTAAAAATAATGCCAATAGCTCAATTTTACAAACCCTATGTAATGTTTAGGACATTTCCCCCAAGGATTGATTAGGACAGGTGCAAAGTAATTTAAAAGTAAGCATGAACTACTTTATGAAGGTTATACATGCACAAAGAGAGATTTTACAGAATTTTTTTTTTTTTTTTTTTACTAACCTGGGTACTGACCACAGCATTTGGTTCAGCACTGCAGGTGATACCAGCTGTTCTTTTTTTTTTTTTTTTTTTTTAGAAAGGTCTGCCTACCCTTTTATAATATTTGAGTTTCTGGATCAAAATGAAAAGAGACCCACTTCCTTTCTTCCCTTCTATGTTCTTCCCCGTCCCCACCATAGGAACCCACAGATATTATTTTCACTAACTCTCTGTGCAGCCTGGGTCAAGTAATTTAACCTTTTAAAGGTCAGTTTAAAATGAAAGATTTGAACTAAAATGATGTATCTCTAAAGTTCTTTATACTCCTTCAAGTTCCATGAGTTTTTCTGGTATGGTTTAGAATCTTTACATTCTTCTCTTCTCTTTATCTATATTTGGCAGCTAGAACCCTCCACCTCACAAACTGTACTAACATCACTTTCCATTGTTCTTCTAAACTATCTCTTGCATTACAATCCCCTTCCTAAACTATTTTGTCTTCCATCCAATTAATATGACCTTGCCTAAAAGAATTACCCTACATTTTCTGTCATGATTGAATGTCCACTTTAGGAGAGGGCTGAGGAGAAAGGAGTTATTTCTTAGGTCTTTAGATCTTTCCCATTGACCATTCAGCTCCATATCAAGTAGTTGGCATAGCAACAATTTGACCACACCCAACGGATCTGCCCAGGGTCTTTGAATTAAGATAAAGTAGGATGATCTTAACTGACATCTAAAATAGGTTCCATTTTTAATTATCTCTAAAGTTATTAAAATTATTTGTTCTAATCACAGAAGTTTCCAGGTTGTCTTTTTCAGAATTGGAAAGGACATGGTCCACAGCCGACAAATGTCAAAATAAATAGTTTCATCTGTTCTAAGAATTAGCTTAAATGCTTTTCTTCTTTGTAAGCCATTTGAAAACAGCAGTGATTACCAAGAGAAAAATGAGGCCTATTTAAGAGGTAATTATAAGGATATAAAATTGACAACAAAATTAGTGCTCTTAGTTGTTTTTAAAATCATATTAGCACTTCCACAGCAGACTGGATAAATCTCTTTCCTATTGCTTATGGCTAATTAAAATATTAATACATTTGGAATACAAAAATAAGTGACTTATCATATGCAAATATTACTTTCAAAAGATAAATTTATTATGCATAGAAAATCACCTCTAAGAAAATTAGATACCAAGAGTATATTTGGTTCATGCAGTTGTTGCCCAAGACTAATGTTTAAAACCAGTGATGGGCAAGAGTTCATTTTTAAGAGAGTTATAAATCTTTAATAGAGGATTTAACTAATAGAAAGCAAAATATAAAACAACAAATGTGTTTTTCTTTTTGGGAACCTAATGTTCTTATGAAATTTCATGTAAGGGTCCCATATTTACCATTTCATCCTCATTTTAACAAAGCCCAGCTACAATTCTTATAATTCATGTTTTCAAAAACCTAAGAACCTCTTACTGTGTGCCGGACATAATCGGAGGTAGTAGAAACAGTGTTGGAAATACATGGTGTCAGCCCTCGAAATGTTCAACAGAGGCCAGAAAATAATGATACAATAGTATGTTATAGTAGACAATTTGTGAGGAGAAATGGAGTAACAGTGTGAGTCTAGAACTGGGAGACTTTCTCAGAGACTGTAGTAAATATGAAAGAATGAGTGTTTCAGCAAATAATAAGGAGAAAAGAATTAAAAGTAGCTTGTACAATAGCGCACACATACACAGACACATGCAAAGTAGTTTGTGTAGCTAGGGCATAGAGTTCACAGGGAAAAAAGATGGCAGTTGAGGCTCATCAAGTAGACCAGCTCAGGAATGACCTAATAAAATTCATGTGTTTGTTAGAAGAAACAGTGCTAGGTGCTGTTACGATTTCATAAATCCCAATGTTGTAATAAATATAAGTTTATTTCTTGCACACATAATAGCTTCAGTATTAGGCGATTCTGGGAACCTGGCTTATTCTTCCTTGGTTCCATCTGCTTCAGAAAGTTTCTGGTTCATAATATCAAATGCTGCTGAGAGGTCAACCCAACCTGAGAAGATTCACTGTGTGTAGCAACACTGGTGATGGGTTCAAGACCAGTTTCACTGGAGCATATAAGGGCCAAACTCAGCCTTCAGTGAAGGTGAATAAGGGGGAAGAAAAGGAAGCCAACAACTCTTCAATGTGAATACCAGCAACTCTTTAAAAATATTGGATATAAATAAAAAGAGAAAACAAGGATTACAGATGGAAGAAGACATATTTGAGGGGTTGTTTTATTATTTGTCTTAGATACTTTTTACCATGAGGGAGAGTGGAGCATGACTATATGATGAATGGAAAGCCCTGGTTGAGAGGAAAAGGTTGCAAATGCTGAAAAGAGAGTGATAATTAAGTGAAGTCCCTGAGAAGGCAGGAAGCAATGAGATTCAAAGGACAGATAGAGGGATTAGCCTTGCTCTGGAAGCCTCATGCTTTGCCAGATGACTTGAGAGAGAAGCAGATGAGATAAAGAAAAGTAACTTCAAGGCTACTTCATGAATGTCAAGGACAGTATATGTCTATGAAAAAAAACTTCAAATTATACAGAAATCATTTATTATAAAATAATTGTGAATCATGGGATTTTTAGATCTACTCCTAAAGCGTCTAGAAAGGCTACTGAATTTTCTTCACTAAATATGGTTCCTGCTCATCACTAAATGTGTTTGACCAATCATATATTTTGTTAATAGTTGTAAAAGATATGGTTGTAAATTAATATGTGGTTTTACCTATTATGGAATATGTAATAATATAAATCTTTGAAATGTTTGAAAACTCACATTACATATTGGTTGAGTAATTTGGGGGATACTTCCTATTGTAAATTGTTGGACTATAATCACATTTCTCTTTTAACAGAAATAAGATAATTTTTTTTATATTTGATTAAAAATGTTAAAGAACCAAGTAGAAAACCAGGAGATGAAACTAATATCTTACAGCCACCTAATCTTCAATAAACCAAACAAGAACATACACTGGGGGAAAGAATCCCTATTCAATAAATGGTGCTGGGAGAACTGGATATCCACATGTAAAAGACTGAAACTGAACCCACACCTTTATCCACTCACAAAACTTGATTCAAGATGGATATAAGACCTAAATTTAAGGCACGAGACAATAAAAGTCCTCAAAGAAAGCATAGGAAAAACACTTGAAGATATTGGCCTGGGGAAAAACTTCATGAAGAAGACTTCTGTGGCTATTGCAACAACAACAAAAATAAACAAATGGGACTTAATTAAACTGAAAAGCTTCTGTACAGCTAAGGAGACAACAACCAAAGCAAATAGACAGCCTAGACAATGGGAAAGGATATTTGCATATTTTGAACTGGACAAAAGCTTATAGAGAACTCAAATAATCCACATGAAAAAAGCTAATAATTCCTTACATCACTAAGCAAGAGAAATGAATAGAACCTTCTCTAAAGAAGACAGATGAATGGCTATGAAAGAATGCTCATCATTCCTAATTATTAGAGAAATGCAAATCAAAACCATAAGGACAGCAAGAATAGCCCACATCACAGAATCTCAAAACTGCCAATGCTAGTATGGATGTACAGATGAAAGAAGGGAACACTTTTACACTGCTGGTGGGACTGCAAACTAATACAACCTTTTTGGAAGGAAGTATGGAGAACCCTCAAAAGAACCCTCCCATTTGATCTTGCAACTCCATTACTGGTTATCTATTCAGAAGAAAAAGAAATTCTTTTACCATAAGGACATTTGCACTAGACTGTTTATCACAGCTCAATTTACAATTGCCAAAATGTGGAAACAGCCTAAATGCCCACCAACCCAGGAATGGGTTAACAAACTGTGGTATGATGTATACCATGGAATACTAGTTTTGGCCATGAAAAAGGAAGACTTTATATTTTTTGTATTAATCTGGTCATATTTAAAACATATTCTTCTTAGTAAAGTATCACAAGAATGGAAAAGCAAGCATCCATTTTACTCAGTACTAATATGAAGCCAGTAGATGACAAATACATGCCCGCATAAGAGAAAAACTCTATTCAAGTTGAGGGGACAGGAATGAGGGAGAGAGGAAGAGGGGGAGATTGGTGTGCTCCCACCTAATGGGCACAATTTTAAGGATATGTGGCACACCTCTTGGGTGCAGCACACAACTACAATAGGGATTCTACCTAATAAATGGGAACATTGTAACCTAGTTATAAACTACATTAACCCCAAATAAGAAAGTAAGTAAATAAATAATAAAACAGCAGACATATTATGGCTGTTTTTGGAACCATACACTTTCAGTATAAAAAGGAAGCTTAGGGCAGGCCTGTGGCTCAGTGGGTAGGGTGCCAGCCCTATATACCAAGGGTGGCGGGGTCAAACCTGGTTTTGGTCAAACTGCAACAAAAAAATAGCCAGGTGTTGTGGCGGCTGCCTGTGGTCCCAGCTACTCAGGAGGCTGAGGCAAGAGCATCACCTAAGCCTAGGAGTTGAAGGTTGCTGTGAGCTGTGATGCCACAGCACTCTACCAAGGGTGATGAAGTGAGACTCTGTCTCTACACAAAAATAAATAAATGAAAAGGAAGCTTAAGAGTCGTCACACTGGTGACTGCACACTTTTCTTCATTGCACAGTGAACATTTGTTGGGTACCTACCTCAATAATGTAAGGCGTGATCCTTGTGGGTGAAATGCATAATTCTTCTCGACTAGGGTAGTTTGGGCATTTTTGTTGTTGTTGGCTTTAACCCTAGATGCCTTGTTTCTGGTTGTAAAACATCTGAGTTTGGTTGTCTGGCCCTCCCAGAGATTCTGTAAGAGACTTGATACTAGAATCAGTCATTTCTTCTCCAAAGGGGGTTCTATGGCTTGCAACAAGGAAGTCTGGAACACTAACTCACAGTTTATTGAAAGGGTTAGTCTAAATCCATGATTTTTCAATCTGTGTGCCGTGAGAGGATCTCAGGTGCACAGCGAAAATTTTTATTTTTAAGGATCGTTAATTAATTTACTTTGGAAAGAAGTTCAAAGCATGGTAAGTATATTCTTTCTTTTTCTTTTTTTTTTTTTACTCTTTTTTTGATCAGCATAATTTAAGTGTGCCAGGGAAGTTTAACTATGGGTTCAAGTGTGCCGTGAAATAAAAAAGGTTGAAAATCACTGGTCTAAATGGAAGCTTTGTCCTTGAGATCAGAACACAATGACGGTGGCAAATGCGAGTGAGAGAACCAATTCTATATTTGGCAAATCATCTGATGTTACTTTCTCAGATTTTGTATCTACATTTTCCCCCAAAATTCCTTCAGGAGCCAGTTTCTTGATTGATTACATGTACATATGGATATAGATAAAATTTTGACAAGTGAGTGATCCATTCAGTTGTAACTGTTCAGTTGTAACTCCAACAATGAATTGAAATGAATCTGCCAGAACACATGGCTAACTTATATTACAAGTGCCTTCTTCCCTTCATGGTTATCTGTATTTTATCTCAGAAATAAACACGTATTACTTACATGTCTTTAAAAAGTCAAGTCCTTTGGCTATTAAAATTTTCACACTTATGTAGCACTTGGGATTTTAAAAAGGTTGTCACATGCATTAATCTCATGACAGTACGGCAAGATATTTGGTAATCGAGTCCTGGGTTACATCACGATGTCAGCAATAGTGGTCCTATCATATTATGAGTATATACAGAAACCTGATATATAACACTTGATGTTAGTATTATAGATGAAGTCAGGGAAATGATTCGTGTTCAGTAATGGTGCTAGGACACTCAGTTTTCTATATGCAAAAATGTATATAATTAAAAACATGTATCATAGAGGTTTGTGTGAGTGCACTCTATTATGTTTGCAGAATGACAAAGTTGTCTAATGACGCATTTCTCAGAACAAATTCTCATCGTTAAGGGACGCATGACTGTGTTGCTGTTATACAATAAGCAAACTGAAGCCAAGAGAAACTAGGAACTGGAAAATTCAGAGCTTGAAGGCAGGTCCTCAGACTTTGTGTCCTATGCCTTCTTGCTTTACCACAACTGACCAGCAGTTCACTGAGAGTAGCTCCTTGTAAAAATGAAATAAACTTTGAATCTCAGAGCCAAATGATAGACTTGAACCAGAGCCTAGACGGCACCATTGATTAGGTTTGCACCTTGGGGTGAGCTAATAAATTGTTTACAGTTCATTTCTATTCTTCCTCATTTCTAAAATGAGGATACCACAAATTTCCCATCAAGGTGGCCATGTAGGTTTACAACATGATAAATAAAGCATAAGCCTGAAAGTCTAAAAGACAAGGTCAAGTTCAAAAGCCAGATTAAAAATTTCAGTGAACCTAAAATGGAATAGAAACCCATGTAGGATACAGGTCTGAGACCTGGGTACTATGGAACTCTGACCCAGAAGTCTTGGTTTCTGTCTGGTAGAAGGACTAACTGCTCTGTGCGGGGATTGGATCCAGGCTCACAGTCAAAAGCCAGGGGAGGGGACAAGCTGGAAGAAGGGTAGATGGGAGGTCTGAAAACTGAAACTTAAAAATACATAAAGAAATTAAAACTGAGAAGTATAGCCCAAGAGATCAACACACAAACCCTAACTCACTTCAGATGGAATCCTAAGAGATACTTTACAAAAGCTTGAAGAACTAGATAAAGAAAGTCACATTTCTTTCCTTTAGAAAAGGCAAGAAATTATTACACAAAACCAGGAAGAAATAAAACTACAATCGGTAGATGGGGAAAAGGAACTATAACCCTTAAAAATGAAAAAGAAATTTGCTAAACAGGTCTAACAATATCTGCTCTGCTTACAAAATTACAAGACCATCATGAATACTGAATGAGACTGTGTGGACCTATGTTTTGTGAATTGAAATGTTCTCAGGTGGAGTGAGGTGTCCCCTTGGATGCTCACAGACCCCTGGGCTCCTCCATCCAGGCTTGATCCTTCTGGATCATCATTGGCAAGGGTGAGTCTGTCTCCCACCCCACATAGGACCGTGAACCCCAATGCTGACTGAGAGCAGGGTGGCAATGGGACATGATAAGAATCAGTCGGGAGATTTTTACAATAGAGACAAGCTATGAGGCTGGGGAAGAATTGAAGTGACTTAGAGAGAAGGAAAGACAGTCACAAAAGAAAGAATATATTGACAAATTACACTTCATCCTCTAATTTGCATGAAGAACTAATCCTCTGGAATATCTTGCCTTACTCTATATGTTAAGGGAAAAAAGAGAATTTGTGCATTTTTAAGTTGCCCATAAAATTATTTTATGGAGGAAAATGGGAAAAGATACTCCATAAATTAATGCTATTATTATTCTTTCCTTTTAGGAAAAAAAAAAAAAATCTATCTGGGGAGGAAAGCTTCTGGACCTTGAGAATTTGTGCTTTCCTCTAATGTATACTTCTGTGGTTGTATGCATTTAGAATTGGGCATGCAGACCTGAATTTGTGTATGGTATATTTTTATGCAAATGTGTACATGCATATCTTAATGCTTGTTCTCTTCCACTCAAAAGTGGGTGGAGATATGAATATTATTGAGCAAGTATAATTTTTAGACCAGCATTGTGTGGGCAGCTTCCATTCTGGCTGAACATCTTAACAAAAATGAAAAGCTCAGATAAGAACAGTAGGATTTTTGTAGGTGTTAATATTCCAACATGAATGTTTCTAATCACTCTCTAGGCCTACTGGGTCTTGAATTGGGAAGAATAAAGCTATCCAGCGCCAGAAGGCAAAATGTCACATGGGACAAATTGATATACAGGAAATAGACACACAGTGCTCCTTCCTATCTTGTTTTTTTTTTTTTTTCTTGTTTTTTTTTTTTCTTTTTAGAGGAGAAGATGGCCATTTGGAATTCTATATTTTGGAATTCAGGCAAAGCATGATTCTTGACCCAGAATTATAAATATTCCATGATGTGAAACTGAAAGAGTTGAAAGAGCTTTCTGAAGAAATTCGGGATAACCTCAGCACCAAAAGACTCCATAGCCCTCAATCATGCAAAAACCACTCTGGCAGTGGTTGAGATAGACAGTAGAAGCTCTGTAAGTTGACCACCCAAGGGACTGTAACAAACTGGTCAACATGCAGAAGTGGTCAGTATAGGGAACTAGGCCAATATAAGGTGCTGATAAGAACATGTGGTACATGTACAGTCTATGAAAATTAGGTCCACGTAAGTAGGTGGTCAGGAAGCGGTCAGCTAGAGGGTGTCTACTATACTAAGTGTGATCACATTGGATCTGCCCCACAACTGCCTGTTCCAAAGAAAGTGAGGGCTGGAAATGGAAATGTGATTTCTTTTTTTTTTTTTTTTAATTATAGTTAAAAATATGCACCATAGATGTGGCCCAACCCATCACCCTCCCTCCACCCAAACCTCCCCCCTCCCTTCCCCTTCCTTGGTCCTTTCCTCATAGTCTTGTGGTATAGTTGGGTTATAGCCTTCATGTGAAAGCTATAGTT
>CAUYPK010158559.1:0-13083 GCA_963574355.1 Loris lydekkerianus | reverse complement strand
ACTAGGTTTATACCCAGAAGACAAAAAATCACAATATAACAAAGACATCTGTACCAGAATGTTTACTGCAGCCCAATTTATAATTGCTAAGTCATGGAAGAAGCCCAAGTACCCATCGACCCACGAATGGACTAGCAAATTGTGGTACATGTACACCATGGAATATTATGCAGCCTTAAAGAAAGATGGAGACTTTACCTCTTTCATGTTTACATGGAACATGGATGGAGCTGGAACATATTCTTCTTAGCAAAATATCTCAAGAATGGAAGAAAAATTATCCAATATACTCAGCCCTACTATGAAGCTAATTTATAGCTTTCATATGAAGGCTATAACCCAACTATAGCACAAGAATATGGGGAAAGGGCAAAGGGAGGGGAAGAGAGGGAGGAGGTTAGAGTAGAGGGAGGGTAATGGGCGGAGTCACACCTATGGTGCATCTTAGAATGGGTACAGGCGAAACTTACTAAAGGCAGAATACAAATGTCTACATACGATAACTAAGAAAACGCCATGAAGGCTATGTTGAACAGTTTGATGAGAATATTTCAGATTGTATATGAAACCAGCACATTGTACCCCTTGATTACACTAATGTACACGGCTATGATCTAACAATAAAAGTAAATAAATAAATAACTGTTGAAGATTAAATTATACTTTGGTACTTTCTCCTCTCAACCTTTGCTCCATATTCTAAGAGATAATCTGGAGTTTTTATTTGTCATATTCTCCAACCAAAAATGCAATTCTTTAGGGAAATGACCTCACTTAGGAAGCTGACCTCCAATAGAGATTAGGAGATGCAATGGTCCTAAGATGAATTTCACAGACTTAGTCATACTTTCAAAAAGGTTGAGAATTAACACAAAATTGCCGATCCTTTTTTTTTTTTTTTTTGGCCAGGTAGGACATTAAATAGTTTTGAGTGTAGAGCCCATGTGTCTACACATATATACACATACCATCCACTGTCATCCCTTCAAAAAAGTAGAAAGGTACAAGATTAGAATGAAAGTATAGGAAAAGCAAGTATGTGGTCTCAATTTGCCAAAAATTAGGGATGATTATTATGTGCTGCTTTGATATCTGACAAAACCAGGAGGACTTCAAATGGTCTAACTACAAGTTCCCTCCTGACTCTGCTAATAAGTTCCCCCAGCCACACAACCCTCTCTAGCATGGGACCAGACAGTTTCTGCTTATCTAAAACTATTCAAACAGCCAATCACACCCTCTTGTAGGAAAAAGGTGACTTCCCATCATTTTTTTTTTTTTTTTTTTTTTTTTTTTTTTTTTGAGGTAGAGTCTCACTACGTCGCCCTGGGTAGAGTGCCGTGGCATCACAGTTCACAGCAACCACAAGCTCTTGGGCTTAAGCGATTCTCTTGCCTCAGCCTCCCAAGTAGCTGGGACTACAGGCACCCATCACAACACTCGGCTATTTTTTGTTGCAGTTGTCATTGTTGTTTTAGCTGGCCCTGGCTGTATTTGAACCCACCAGCCTCAGTGTATGTGGCTGGCACCATAACCACTGTACTATGGGCACCAAGCTGACTTCCAATCATTTTGATCCTATGAAGCCTGCCTCCCTCAGCTCCTGGTTGTTCCCTGTTTCTTATGCAGCTCCCATGTAGCAGTTCATGGCATGTAGCATCTTCCTCTGGGCTATCAGTACATGTGACTCATGAACTGCTCTAGATCTCATCTGTCCCATGTGGGGTGTCACATGCTCAGCTATTTCCGTAACAGTACAGCTCTCTCCTTCATCAATAGTGTGAAGAATAGGAAATCAAAACAAGGTGGTAACCTGAAAGTTCTGTTCAGAGTATCCAACTTCATCCTTGTTTATCTTATTTCACCATGGACCAGTAAAAGTGGTCTAAGGATCCACCCTGGGAGCACTGTATACGGGGTCAGGAGACCTGAGTTCCACCTCATCCTGGCCATGCTCCAAAATATTTCTCTCACCCTTGACAAATCATTATTCTTCTTGAACCTCAGGTCCCAGCTGTAAAATAAAGGGGCAGCTTCTGCCACCCCTATGATTCTACAAAAACAATGTGATGAAACCAGAGAATAAGAAGAATGGGTGGCTGATAGTCTTTAGGTCATCTGAAACCAATGTGTTTTGGAGAGTTTTTATCCCCATGTGTCTATAGCTACAGCAATAGGAGGTGGTGGGAGATGAGATGTCTAAGGGACCAGAAGGGTAGTGACAGGCTGGAAGGAAATCTTGCTTTGGCTAGATTTCTCCAAATGTTGGCTGCTTTCAGCACTCCAATCCTACCCACAAGTAACATAAATGGGAGTTTTTAAATCTCCTCCCTTCACCACCCTGTGCACCATTCCAGATGCCAGACATCTCAACTGAGCCATTGATTCCATCCAACCAGAGACCTTGTGTTAGTAGACACACAATTGCCACACCCTCTACAGTCCACATTCCCCTCTCTTCAGCTCTCTGAAGGTAGAATGAGTGCTTGGGGACCCAGAAATTAGGCCAGGTCCTCATAACCTTATCAAAATAGCACTGCTAGGCCTTCCACACAGCGACACTCAGAGGCAGGCCACAGAGTGGAAAGGGAGGGTCCAGGGCCATGACTGGCCCAAGCCCAGGTACTTTCTGCAGTTACGAGGTCTCTGAGTGCCCACATGTCCTACAAAGTAAAAAAAAGGAACCATCTCTGGCCTCTAGTCCTGCATGTGTGTGTTCAAAGCAAAAAAGAGAGAAAGAGAAGGGAGGATTAGGCCGGCCCCAAGCTAAAGTAATTATGATCTGATAGGAAAGATCCCTGGACTGAGAATCAGAAGCTGTTAAGCAGAAAGGAACAAACTGTTGTGGGGTGACAGAGAGAAAGATGGCGTGTCTGGAATGCAACAGTAAAACAGACAGGAAGAAGGGGTAGCAGAGGTCAGCAGCCCAGTCCTGGATGGCCCTGAAAATTACCCTGCGAATGGTGAGAAGCCAGATTAGTACACCTGTGAAAAGGGGTGCTCTAACCAGATCAGTGTGTTAGAGTACCCAGACCCCAGGGAGCTGTGGAAAGTGCAGGCTCAGTGGCCCTAGTACTAGATGAAGGCGGTCCTGGGTGGGCAGAGCCAGGTGCCGCAGGATCTTCTGTGGTTTACTAAAGTGAATAGCTCCTTTGGTCTGACCATCTGCATCACTCATTCCAGTTAGAACGTCCTATCAGGGAGAGGAGAGGAGAGGAGAGTGCATCTCCCACTTGCAAGCCCAAGGATGGCTTCCAGCAGTGCCACTGCAGTGTGGTAAACTGCAAAGGTGCCAGGGCTGACTTCTATGAAGAGTATAGGAGAATGGGCAGGCAGACAGCCAGAAGGCAGGGCCAGCCCACAGAAAGTTATGACCAGAATTCAAAAAGAGGCAAGGAGGATGCGAATCAATCAAACATTGGTTTAAAAAAATTAATCCCAGTCATGAGGGGGAGATAAAAATCATCAGCACTGACTGTACAAAAGACCTGAGGGCTTCTAGTGACATCAAACTGACAGACTAAAAGGGGTGTACCAGGGAGCAGGAGCTGAGTTCACTCTCTCCTCTCCTGCGCTGGGAGCCCGAGTGGGGTGGCTCAGCCTGGGGTTCCACAGGCTAGGTCACTTGGTCAGCTCTCCGGCTTTCTCCCCAGGAGATGAGATGGGGAGTTTAATGAGAGGTAAAGGTGGCTGTGGATGGAATGTGCCCAGCCCAGTGCCTGATAAAAGGCAAAACTCCTTCCCCAGTCTGAAGACCAAACGAACAAGGTGGCACTCATGAAACCAGAACTTTCTAGCTGTGTGGATACGAAGGTGCCAGCCCCAGAGCAGAAAGCATCCAAAGGGCTGTGCCCACAGGGCTGGGTGCTCTGCGATAGATAAAGGGGAGGGCATGGCTGGGGACCAGGGATAGGGAGGGTGTGGTGCCAACCTTGCTTCTGAAGGTCTGCTCCAATACGTAAAACACCCAGTCAGCTTCCTTTCAGAGAGACTAGAATATTCCAACACCAAGACCTCTCAATGCAGGTTCTGGGGGAGGTGGGCCCCTGATGGAAGGAAATGCGGAAGCGTGGGCCTTCCCAAGGAAGCTGGTTGCCGGCCTCAGCCTGCACCCCTCACACTTCGGTTTCCCAGACTTCTCAAGAAGAAAGGGTTACTGACGTAAAAAGCTGAGCAATCGTTTTCCGAGCTGGGCAGGTGGGTTGCGTTTCCAACCAGATCTCTGTCTGCGCTTTCGAATCCTCCTGAATCCTTCAGTCCCTGGCCAGGCCTGCCAGCTTCAGGGTGAGGTCTCTTTCTGCCGCAACCCCCCACCCTCCCACACTAACAGGGGACCGCCTCCTCCCTTCTCCCGCCATCCTCTCCCCGCTCCGCCTCTGATTGGCTGAGTCCCCTGCCCTCCCCGCACCCCCTCTCCTCCACCCGTGGTGAAAACTGCGGGCACCAAGCGAGGTACAGCAACTGGAGGTGGCGGCGGGTCCAGGAGGAGGCTGCAGCAGCGGAGGCCCTGAGTGGAGGTGGGTGCTGGGGCCAGGGCGGGACCCCGGGCGCAGAGATAGCCATCCGGCCCCCCTGAAAGCCCTCCCAACCCAAGGCTTCAGGGACAGTCCGAGGGCCGTGGGAAGCAGCGGCCCAGAGCTTGGGGGGTTCTGCTTCACAGGCGGGGGAGGGAGTGGGGCCCTCCTGCTGGGCAGGGGCTGCGCCACTGCGCCTGGCCTTTGGGGAGAGGTGCTCCGTAGCTTTCGCCTATTGGGGGACGGCTTTCTGAGGCCGGGGCTCTGGAGAAGAACTGGGAGGGAGGGCGCAAAGCACTGCCTGAGGTTCTGCTCCGCATCCAGACGGTGCCAAACCCCAAAGGTGGGGGATGGGGGCTGCAGATGAGATTGAGGGAGAGGACTGAGGATGGCTAACCGGAGGGAACCTCTGCTCAGTGACCTCTTGGCAAGCTGGGTGTGGGCCACTGGAGGAAAAGGAAACCGCAGTGCCACGGGCGGGGTCTCGGTGGAAGACAGGCCGACGGGGGAGGGGAGAACTGAGAAAGCGTGATGTGTGAGGGGGAAGGGAGAGGATTGGAATATGGAAACAGGTAAGGGTGGGGCTCGCGAGGAGAAGCTGGAGCCAAGAGGGAGCAGAGAAGCACAGCTTCTCTGGGTCTGGACCGTGAAGACCCAGGGCAGAGTAATGAATACAGACTACACCTCCCCAACAGCTCTCTACCTCTGCATTTGGCTCTACTATCCCCTTGAGCCCCAGACCTATTCCCCCTTTCTTGTTCTGGCCGCCGCTCCCCCTTCCCCTCCTAGGTCCCAAGCCTGCCCCTCTCCTCCGTAGGCCGGCGTCCTCGAATCAAAGCCGGACGCCACCCCTCTCCTTTCCTTCGCAACAGCGCGCCTCGGGATCTGGCTCGGACCAGCAGCTCCCCCACCCCACCCCGGGGACCCAGAGGACGTTGATAGTAGCCGCAGCCCCCGGACCTTATCCTCACCCGCCCCAGTGGCTGAGCGCTGAGGACCCTGAACTTGTCCAGTGGCCGGCGCGCTGCGCAAGGCAGCAAGGCCCTGCGCCCACTCGCAGGGCAGGCGCACGCCTCTTCTGTGGCCTCTCTCAGGCTTGCAGTGCCGCTGACAGACTAGACCATTTGCTCTGTGTCACCTCACCAGGATGTTGGTCCAGCCCAGGCCATAAAAAAAAAAAAAAAAAAGAAAGAAAGAAAGACAAAGCAGAGAGCCTAGGCAGGGACGCTATTGAAAACCAACTGGAAAACAGCAGCCCCAGGAACTCCAGAGAAATGACATTTAGAAGCATCCTGTGCAACGGGAGAGCACTGTCACTTTCTCTCACCCGCATTCAGGAACACCCTTAGCTTGTGCCCAGTACAGGCTGAGCTGGGAGCATCCTTAGCCACCCTCCACATCTGCGCATCACTTGCCATGGAGCAGTGGGTGCCAGATGTTTGTTGTTTTTCTTAATCACCATCCTAACCCTGTGGGTATGTAAGGTTCAGAAAAACTCATGCACTCACTCATAGTACTTTTGAGCACATTTATATGCTAGGGACTGTTCTGAGCACTGGGGATTTTCTTCATAACAAGAAACAGGAAGTCCCCAGATGGGGAGTTTTTGTTTAACGGTATAAAGTTTTATATTTTTAATGGTATAAAGTTTTAGTTTTAGGAAGGGGAAGGGAGGGGGGAGGTTTTGGAGGGAGGGAGGGTGATGGGTGGGGCCACATCTATGGTGCATCTTAGAATGGGTACAGGCGACTGCACTAATGTACACAGCTATGATTTAACAATAAAAAATACTATTAAAAAAAGAATAAATAAAAATAAAGTTTTAGTTTTGAAAGATAAAAAGAATTCTGGAGACTGGCCGCAAAGCAACGGAAATGCACTTAGCACTGCTGGACATGCTGAATGTAACACTTACAGGGTTAAAGGTAGTAAATGTTATTTGTATTTTGCCACAGTTTAAAACAAATTTTAAATAAGAAGTTTCTGCCTGATGGCTCCTACATTCCTATGTAAGCAGAGGAGAAAGTAGTAAAGTCACTTGTGTCACCTAGCTAGTAGTGCTTCATAGCTAAGCACAGCACTGGCCGTTGTAGGGTGTGTTTTTCTTCCTCCCACACTTTCCCTAAGGGGGAGACCAGTGGCAATGTCACATTCTAGTAAGAAGTGGGGAGGCAAGGGTGGATGGTGTGAGGGTCTGAGATGTCTACCAAGCCACGTGTTCCTGGCACCCCCAGCCCTGGCAGTAAGTGTGGGCATGCGTGCCCACCTCTTAACTGATTCCCACCCTGTTCCCACCCCAGGTCCAGGACTGAGACCTCGGCACCATGCACCCAGCCATTGGTATCGCTCTCCTGTTGACAGGTACTGGGCAAGAGGCGGGGCTGGGTCCAGGCACCCGGACTTTCTTCCCTTCAGAGAAGCTAGCTTCTCCCTAATGGCCTCAAAAAAGAGAAGGTGACTGAGGAACAGAGGGCTCTTTTTCATCCCAGAGTCAGCTAGTCCACCTAGCTGATCTAGGTAGTTTCTAGAAACAATTTGCTGAGTGCTGCCCCACATTACTGAATTGAACTGTCCAAATGGGAACCAGGAACCTGTGTTGAATTCCCAAGATCTCTTGTCCTTGAAACACATTGACAGGACTGAGGGCTGGAGCAGACTAGGGAGGGAGGCTAAAGTCTGCAGGTGGGGAGATAGGCTGGGATCGCTGGCATAGGAAAAGGCATTCACACAGCAGAGAGCTGTGCCCTTGCTGGCCAGGCCCATCTCTTCTCTATGTGGGTGGGAGGCCCACTGCTCTGTAGATCTCCCCCAACGCAGAAGGGGCACTCCTGGTTCCAGTTTTGCAGGTATCCCGAGGGCAGAAGGTGACCAGCCTAACAGCCTGCCTGGCAGACCAGAGCCTTCGTCTGGACTGCCGCTATGAGAATACCACCAGCATGCCCATCCAGTACGAGTTCAGCCTGACCCGTGAGACAAAGAAGCACGTGCTCTTTGGCACTGTGGGGGTGCCTGAGCACACATACCGCTCCCGAACCAACTTAACCAGCAAGTACAACCTCAAGGTCCTCTACTTATCCGCCTTCACCACCAAGGACGAGGGGACCTACACATGTGAACTCCGTGTCTCTGGCCAGCCCTCCTCCGTCTCCTCCCAGAACGTCTCCGTGCTCAGAGGTGAGGCAAGACCCCAAAGAGGTCAAGTGCTGGGAGAGCCAGGCTGGGAGGACAGCAGACAGCTTACTAGGCTGGCCCCAAGGAAAGAGCAGCCCCATAGCCCCCTCACCCTCTCCCAACTGCTGCCTCATCCCCTGGGGATACAATGTCTTCTGTGTGAATGAGGGGAAGCACTCAGGGCCAGCCAGCCAGGCAGAGTGGTATAATAGGTGCTTCCGCATGACTGCAGTCAAGTCACTGGGCCTTCCCAGTGCTCCTTCTCCCCACTGGAAAGCAAGGATGACACCACCTTCCTCACCCACGGTCTCCTTGTGACGATTTTTAGTGAGATTTCCTGAAGATGATGAGGGCTCAGTAATCTGCAAACAGGAAAGATGGTTGGTTTTCTTAGACCAAGCTGGTCCTGGTTCCAACTAAGACACCCAAAGGGACTTGCTCTGGCCCCGTGTCTGCCTGAGTCCTGGTCCCTCTTCACTCCCATTTTTCTCCCCCACCCCATTTTCTCTCTCCACAGACAAACTGGTCAAGTGCGAGGGCATAAGCCTGCTGGCTCAGAACACCTCGTGGCTGCTGCTGCTCCTGCTCTCCCTCTCCCTCCTCCAAGCCACGGATTTCATTTCCCTGTGACTTCTGGGGCTCATGGAAGATATGGGAAGTCGCACATCCCAGTGCAGAGATCCTACTTCTCTGAGTCGGCTGATCACCCCCCGCCATCCCTCACACACCTCGGGGAGAAATGGGGACCCCACCTCGTATCAGGAGTCCCACTGCTGCATGCCATTGTTACCCACCTCCCACTGCCACCTACCCTCTCCACACACCCCTGGCTATCTTTTTGTACTCTTTGTTCCAGAGCTGCTTCTGTCTGGTTTATTTAGGGTTTATCCTTCCTTTCCTTTGAATTAGCAATAATCGCATCTCGGATAAACCTCATTGGCTACAATACTGCCACTGCGCAAAGCTATTCCTTTCCTTTGGGAGTTTGTGAAAAGGGAAGTCACGGCTGGGGACCTGCTAGAGAGTGAGAGCATGTAAGGTGTAGTGGGATAGAGGGTCATCCTTGCCCAGTGGGACCAGAGGCCTGACCTGCATGGAGAGGTGTGGGGTGTGTCCGGCCTAGCATAGACATGGTCTGCGGTGAAATCACCCCCAGTAGGCAGTGTTGGCACCTGAAGACCACAGACATGAGGGCACCACCATTATCTGTGGTCCATCTGGTGAGGGAGAGAGCTGAGCATCTGCAGGAGCATTCTCAGCCACAGTGAAAAGCCCTGTTTACCACTACGAAGCCCCCTGGGGACCTTGGGCCAGAGCCCCCCAAAGAAGATTCAGATTCAGCCAGAGGAGCTGCACCAACGGGGGCTGGAGAAGGGAGTAGAAGGTGAGGGCCCCTCACTCCTCCCTTCCCAAGGAAGCTGAAAGTGTGAGCCTGCTGTCCCTCACTGCCCCCACCAGCAGTGAGAGGCTGCACAGAAAGCCAAGCCCCTCCCAGGCTGTCTCAGGCTCCCAAGAGCTTCCAGAAGTCAGGTGGGGTAGAGTCCCAGAGCCACAGAGAGTATGGCCTAACTTTCCGAGGGAGTTTCTTCTTCCCTGGCAGAGCCAGCCTGAGCCCCTCAGCTACCCCCTGCCCCATAGGCCTGCCTTCTCCGGGACCTCCGGGGACCCCCGAGGCAGTCATGGACCTCCGGGGGCGCCCCAGGCAGTCGTGACATGAGACCCAGCAGCAGGGCACTCCTTGGGCGATGGTTTTTCCCCACCCCTGGCTCCCCACCCGGCAGCTCTGCCTGTCCTGCGACTGTGTGTAGTGCCACCACGGCTTATGGCATCTCATTGAGGAAAAAGAAAACTGCACAATAAAACTAAGCCTCTGGAATCTGTCCTTGTGTCCATTCCTGCTTCCCTCCCCTGGCAGTGCCCAGGCCTGCCTGTCCCCCTTAGCCAGGTGTCTCCATGGACAGGAGGTCCAAAGTGCTGCCTCAGACACTGGGGGACACTACCTCTTCCTTTTTCCTCCTGCTGTGGCGACCCCACCCCAAGCGGCAAACCACTGCATCACTGGCTTTTCCAGAATGAAACTTAACATGACACATTTGCCCAGATAAATGACTATTCCACATCTGCTGACTCACCTGGCTGGAATGACACACCTGCCAGCACGTGGGCCGAGCCCCCTGGCCCTGGAATGTGCAAGTGGCTTTGTGCAACCAGGTGCTGAGGGGTGAGGTCTGTTTTTTCTCCTCAGCTTTGGTTGTTCCTCAGAAATGCCACCTGAAGTCACGTGCTACCGAAAGGACTAAGACAGGCGATGTCTGTGTCTCCAAGGCATCATTTCTTAAATCCAAAAGCATCAGCCAAAGGAAAAACTGAGAACGAATACCATCCCTGCAAGGAGTAGGGCGGAAACCCTGAGTTCCATCCCTGGCTGCTCCCCTAAAGTGTGAACATGCATCAGGGGTCACCTGGGATTGGAGGCTAGGACTGGTTCACAGGGCAGCTACAGCTTCCAGTTACTGCTGGCGAGTGAGCTAGCCTTTAGCCAGACTTCTTTGCTTTGCCAGGGAATTGGGGGGGGAACGGGAGGGCTGTCCAGAGGCTGACTCATTTGGTATTTAGCACTGGGTAGGATGATTCTTCTGAGCATTTTTCTTAAAGGCCCCAGATCTAAATTTATGCCACTGGCTCCCACTCTTCCTGCAGCCTCCCATCAGCCCCACTGCCTTCCCAGCAGCCCCTGTAGCTACCATTCCCAGAGAGGGCAGGCGAAGCCCACAGGGGGAGAAGCTGCCCACATTCCAGACTGGGAGGCTGACGGCCCTTTAACGCAGTACAGCCAACACAGGGCTTGCCAGCGGGAGAGACACAGGCCCCCTGTTCAGCAGTGCCCAGGAAAGGAGTGTCGGTAAGAAGAGCCACTGTGCAGGAAGGGAAATCAAATGGCAGAGAAGCACCAGAACCCCATTCTTGCCGTAGGAGGAGTTAAAGCTTGGAAGTCTTTCTGGGAGGAGCTGGGAGGCTATGCGCAAAGCCTCCAGTGAGAGGACAGCATGAGGCTCTGGCACCTGCGTGGCACCTCCCATGGGGTCTTTATCATATGCTGGCACCGTTCCCCTGAAGAGTTTAGTGGTCACCCTCTTAGAAGGGTGCTGGGGAGAAGCTGCCCTCCACAGCCACATTTGGGGGACAGAACCTGAGGCCCAGAGGGGGCAGAGTTAGCTTAAGAAGTCACCAAGGCCACGAGAGGACCACAGACTTTAGGAAAAGAGAAGGGGAAATAGGCCATCAAGCCTCTGAAGATAAACTCCCCAAAAAAGTAGAATGACTTTGAAGTATTTCTTCTTTTTCTATTGTCTTTAAGATTTGACATGATCTGTTTTTTGAAATTATCTTTTATTTTTCTTTATAAATATTAGTTGTCTATTTTTTGAGACTTTGGAAAAAAATAAGAAGTTAACTGATGACTCCATACTGAACCTCAGAGTCAAAGCATGCTATAATAGACATACTCTTATTTAACAATGTGAATGTTACTTTTTTTGCATTATTATTATTATTGCTCAAAAAAAATGGAATAGGAATATAGAAAAAATAAGTCACCCATATTCTCAAAGCCCAAAGAGGACAGCTATTGTTAATATTTTCATGCATGTCCTTTTGAAAGAAAATAATGAGTTTTAATTTTTTGTTAAAAAAAAAAAAAAGGGAGAAGAGGATAAACGCCCAGAAAAGCCTCATGTGGCTGGGGTGCTACACGCTTTCAGCAGCAGGCACAGCAGTCAGCAGGCCCTCTCTAGGCAGGTCTTGTGGAGGCCGTGTGATGTCAGTGGGGACATGGGTCCCTGTACACTCCCAGGCCTCACTCCATCCGCCCCGGCCCCTAGTCCTTACCTCTCTCCTCTGTCACCCTCAGCCATCTGAGGGCATGAATTCTTGCTCAAGAGCAACAGAAGCCCCTCTCCACAGCCCCATTTCTGGATCAGATTGTCCACTGAGACAGACATTGTCTGCATCTGACACCTGGGGCCTCCCTGGGGAAGCACAAGGGATCTCCCTGAGGAGGCGTGGGGTCTTCCAATGGCCAACCAAGAACTCCACAGTGTCAGGGCACCTGTGACACGCATCATCCTTCAGCCTCCTCAGCGTTATGTCCACCTCCTCTTCCAATGTGCAACTTCCATGCTGTGAAAGGCATGTCTGGATTTATATGTATAAGAAACAATCTCAAGTCAAGAATAAATTGTATCCTTGGTTACTGGTGAGAACGTGTTAAAACTTGAGTCCCTCAGAGTCCTGGTGAGATCTGAAGGTCATCAGCTCTCTTCTCCTCAATCTGGGAGGGCTTTTTTTTTTGAGACAGAGTCTTACTTCGTCACCCTTAGTAGAGTGCTGTGGCGTCACAGCTCACAGCAACCTCCAGCTCTTGGGCTTAGGTTATTCTCTTGCCTCAGCCTCCCGAGTAGCTAGGACTATAGGTGCCTGCCACAACACCCAGCTATTTTTTGTTCCAGTTTGGCCAGGGCTGGGTTTGAACCCACCATCCTCAGTATATGGGGCCAGCGCCCTACTCACTGAGCCAGGGCATTGCCCTTTTTTTTTTTTTTTTTTGAGACAGAGTCTCAAGCTGTCACCCTGGAGAGAGTGCTGTGGCGTCACAGTTCACAGCAACCTCCAGTTCTTGGGCTTAAGTGATTCTCTTGCCTCAGCCTCCCAAGTAGCTGGGATTATAGGCGCCCACCACAATGCCCGGCTATTTTTTTTTTTTTTTTGGTGGTAGTTGTCATTGTTGTTTGGCAGGCCCAGGCTGGATTTGAACCCGCCAGCTCTGGTGTATGCGGCTGGTGCCTTAGCCGCTTGAACTACAGGGGCTGAGCCTGGGAGGGCTTTTAATACAAAGATGGGACAGCCTTCCTGCCTCGGTGCTCAGTCCTAGGACACTCTCAGGCCCAGATGTCCCCCACTCCTCAAGGGGAAACATGTCAAACACGTCAACCTTTGTCAAAACTCATCAAACCGTACACTTATAATAGGTGAATTTCACTAAACATAAATTATCCCTCAACAAAGTGCTATAGGAAGGGTCTCTTGACAGGCTAAGAGGCTTCCCAGAGGAAGAGAAAGAGCACAAAAATGAAGCTTTACTATTTCATAAGCTCATTACCAAAAAAAGAAATTTTATTTTATTTCTTCTATATCCTGGAAAACTTGAGAAAAGGGAAAGGAAGTCACCATGGGCTCAGTCTGAGCACAGGCCTTAGAGCAGGGGTGGCGAACAAGTTCGACACAAAGAGCCAAAATTTTAAACTGTGAGAGTCAGAGAGCCACACCACGCAGTGACCTGCCAAAACAGACAAACACTCACACAAAAGCATATCATTTTAACAATAATATATTAAACACA
>CAUYPK010158557.1:0-15820 GCA_963574355.1 Loris lydekkerianus | reverse complement strand
CTCCCAAGCAGCTGGGACTACAGGCGCCCACCACAACGCCCGGCTATTTTTTTGTTGCAGTTTGGCGGGGGCTGGGTTTGAACCCACCACCCTTGGCATATGGGGCCGGCGCCCTACTCACTGAGCCACAGGCGCCACCCTAAATAATTGTGTCTTTAATTGTATTTTTAAAGAACACTCATTACTCACATTTATAAAACTGTTGACCTCCAAAAAGACCACTAGATGTCAGTTCTGATCTACAATCCAACCCTAAATAAATCATGTCTTAGAAATAATTCCACTTAAAAGTAAGTTCAATGAAAATATTTGCTGTGTTTTTATTCATTCAAAGGTACATGGGCATTTACATTTTCAAGATAATGATAACATGGAGCTTGAGGACCAGAATATAGAAGAATTCCTTTTAAAAGATACTTTCAATTTTCTTTTCTCTAATGAATCATCACTTTCTGTGTTTTCCGAGATATTTCAGAGACTTTTTAGATCAGATGCGTCCAAGGTAAGCACACATTCATGAACTGACAAGTATTTTTTCGAGTCATTCATTAGAAGTTACCACTCTTTATTATTCAGTTAAGCACCTTGAAAACTCATTTGATTAATTGGTATCTGTTATAGCTCCATTTTTTCTGACCTGAGGATCAATATTATTTTTACATCAACTAAGTTTGTGAGTGATTATGATGAAATTTGGTTTGAAAATGAAATAAAATAGTTCATAAATTCCTAAACAATGTTTGTGAATATTATGAATAATACCTATTATAGACTATAGATTACTTTAAAAGAATATTAATATTCTTTAGAGGCAGTTTAGAATAGCAGTGAATGCTTCAAATTAATGCCAGGAGACTTGAATGAAGACATAATTGTTTTTAAACATTCATAGCTGTGGACATGTTTGGGTAGATGTGGATGAATAGGGTGTAGTGCTTCAGCATAGAATTGATTAATTTTTACTCACGCTGGAGCATCACCCCAACCTCACTACCAAAGCATCATTGAGCTCTTTCATACAGGTTCTCCTTATCAATATGTTTTCTTATTTTCAGACAGCTTTGTGACAGGTTGAAGTTGTTACATATATTTAGCGTCAAGTAGCTCAGCTGTTTATTTAGAGTTCAAAATTTGGTTTATGAAGTGGGAGGAGGCAATTGGGCTGAACATGGTTTGACTTTTTAACAATCGTTCACGTTTTATTTTTTTCCTAACATAGAGTGAAAATGATCAAAAGGAACTACATCAATGTCTATCTTTAGAAGAAATCAACTCAATTAGCACTTTCATAAAGGAACTTGGGAGTCTGGGACAATTCCAACTGGTAAAACAAAAGTGACACTTGATTCCTCTTGGACTGAGATTACAGATCAGCTCTACGCTATCTGCTTAGACTTCACACTAAGATATTTGAGAAATAGAAATCTTTGCTAACTTTTTCCTTCATTTTTGGAGATCTAAGATGAGCAAAATCTATATGCTTTGAGAATTTGCAAATAATACATGACTTAAGGTAAAAGAATACAGGATTAGCATAGCTGGTAGGATTTGAAAATTCTCAGGGGAAAAATGGGAACATTTCTCTCATTTTGCTTTTAGCATTAAAACATTTACATGCAATCAAAATTTATTTCTGCATACACTGTGTAAAATCAAATACATTTGAATATAACAATAATATTTTAGAAAACGACTTAAATCTTAATTAGTTATAACTATAGTAAACTTCAAAGAAAAAATGTAATTATAATAATTATTGGTTTTAGCGTTGAAACAAGACATTTGCTTTTTCTACCATGTATTTTCTTGGGTTCTGTTTATTTATTGGCTAATATGAAAAAGATGATTAATTACCAATGAATGTGCATGCTCAGTACCTGCTTTCTTTACAATTCTGCTTCTTATATAGTTAATAATGAATTTATTTTTCCACCTAAGTTTTTCTCATAGAAAACATCTTTCCCCAATAGCATTTTTCAAAAGTTCATTACTACTTTATTATTAAGCTTATATTTGTCTCAAGCATTTTTCAACTTTAATATAATCTGTGTATACATCTGCTACTTATACAAGTTTAACCAGTTTACTAAATTAATTAATGACTGTTTGATGTTTGCTTTTGCAATTTGACTCCATATTTAAAGGGTTAAAAAATAAGTTTATTTCCCCAAAAGAAAATTTAACACATACTCATTTTAATAAATTTAAATCTAGCAGGTATCCGATTTACAACAGTCTGCCTCATTACTAGAGAAATTTAATCAAAGTGTGGCTTCATCCTTCAGCAATTTCACAACTTAAAATATCCTGAGTGTGGAAAACTTCTCTCAGCATAATTTGAAGACAAACTAAAGAATTATTTTACAAAAGAAAGGCAAACCCCCAATTCCTTGACTCTCAGGGTAGCAAGAAGATAACCACAATTTTCGTGTGTGTGAGATTAGTATTTCTCACCCTGACACAAGATTTTTCTGTAGCTTAAGAGGATTTTTCCTCTTCCCGCCGCCTGATCACTGCATTATTTAGCTGTTTTTAGGTATCTGGAACAGGAAGGAGGAATCAGTTTCTATTAAAAGAAAAGAAAACTCACCTCATTTGGAAACGTGATCCTTCACAAAATTAGTTCCTTATAAAAAGTGGCATTTACCTAGACAGCTGCACAGAAAATTAAATGATGTTAATGAGCAATAGGTTTTCAATCAATATCTTATATTTTAAACATCTGACTAAATACAAACCTTTTCTTAGTAATATTTCATTTTAATTTCTTTTTAATAACTTATGCTGATATCCCGTGTTTGAATATTCCTTCTCAGCTCTTCCCATCTACCACTCCTGGGATTCAAACTTTGATGCATGAATTTTATGACATGGAAAATCCTATGGGAAAACCTGGTTCAGTCCTGAACCAATACTGGTCTCTTCTAAATGTATTTGAACAATTTCAGCTCATGAATAAAAAGGCACAGCTGCATCCATTGGAATGGTAAGATAGCCACAAATTTGAATTGTGCAATTCAGAAAGTCTCTAGTCTAAAGATTGATTTCAAAAGGCTTTGCCTACATTAAAGAAAGCAACAAAAAGAAGTGTGTCCAAATTTTCATACTCTGGAAAATGAATGTCTTTAAAGCATTGAAACCATAATGATTCTAGTGGTCTTCCAGCTCTGTAACAAAAATATATCCAGCAGCTTTTCAAACCAACAAGACTTGACTCCACTATAAAGTAATGCTTAAAATGAAAAGTTTCAGTCTCATTTCATTCTATGATCTATATCCTTGAATTGTGGGAGTATCGGACAGAAAGAATTAGGCGAGATTTCTTTTATGAACCATCAGTCAGATTGGAAACCTGGTACATCAAGAATATTTGTTTGGAGAGTTTTTGAGGTGTTTCTTTTTTCCGAGAAAAACCGGTACAGATTTTTTATGTATATATATATATACACACGGAGGGTGCCAAACATGTATACACATTTTAGAAAAAGAAAATGTATCTGTAATAATCTATACTGATAACATGTGTTATCTCGCATATTAAATCTATGCCTCTTGTAATTGCTCAAGTCAAACATTACTTGAGTACTACAAATGTAATATAGTTTTTTCCTTGCTTAAAATGTGTATACATTTTTGGGCACCCTCCTTGTATGTGTGTGTGTAAGTGTATGTGTATTCTTTGTCACAAATTTTTTATTTTATTTTAAAAGGGTTTTTTCTTTAAGAAAGAAAAAAAGCAAAATCCTCTTCATATGGAAAATCTTTGTCCTGGATAAAAGTTTCCCATCCTCACCTCTGGTCTTAGTGAGAGGGCATGAGAAGGAGCTGGGGCAAGGGAAACGCTAAGGTCTCCAGCAGCTGGTGAAAAGGGGAAGTACCTGAGGTTTCCTCTGCTTCTCTTTTATATGGATGGAAGTAAGGGAGGGTTTAACTTTTCTACTGCCAGCACAACAGAGGTCAACCTAGACCTCCCAGGGAGATGAGAGGCTGAAGGGCCCTGCCCTCCCTGTATGTCTCTAGCCCCCTCTCTCAGGAAAGGCATTAGTTCTATGGTCTATGGACTTTTACTTTACTCCCTTCTGCCTCAGGAGATGATGAAAACAGTTCCAGAAGAAACTATATAACTTAAACATATAAATATATTTGAAGAATTCTTAGGACATCTTCCAGGATTAGAACTCAGTGGAATTGCCCTGACTTTATGACGTTAACCTTAGTGCCTCAGTCCCTGGACATAGTAATCCTGGCAGGTTTTGTTTTTATTGGAAATTAAGATTGAAATAATATAGCTCAAAGCCACTTTGCATTTGCTCAAACATTCTCAGACTATCTCATTCATTATCAGAGATAGGTGAAGAACAAATTTTTGATTCTCCAAGGAACCCATTTAAGTATTGTTTTTAACTTTGAGGATGTTCCCTTGAGATACTAAAGCTTCAGAAAGTTTGTCCCCAGCAAGGCGTTCTCAAGCTCCACGTGTGCTGTGAGGTTAAGCAATCCATTGATCTTAAATTTAGAAGACTAAATTCTCTTCCTCTAGGAAAATTTAGTAATTGTCGATGTTGAGTGTAATTAAAAAGAGTTGGGACTTTTTTGAATTGGATTCAAAAATCCCAACTGTTTTACCATTCGTATGAATGTGTAGCATTGAGTACATCGGGCACTTTTTGTTCCATTTGGAGGGAGGATATTTGGTGGGACCTCACCTAAAGTGCATAATGCAATGGTACATTTCAAAACTATTGAAAATAGAGTATAAATGTCTTACCACAACAAATAAGTAAGTGAGGTGATGGGTATGCTAATCAGTTAGATGTAAGCATTCCACATTGTATATCAAAACAGTACCTTGTACTCCATAAATGTATTAATGTATGCAGTTATGATTTAATACAAAACAAACAAACAAAAAAAAAAAACACATAAAAATCCCAACTGAAGGTCTGCAGTGTAGACAGTGGCTCTGGTAGGCAGTAAATATCAGTGTACTTTCCTTTTCATGTTTCTATACCACTTGGTGATCACTTTAGCTTCCATTGGGGGGGGTAATGTCATTTTTTTTCCTTTATAGAAAAGGCAAGACAAGTTTCAAAAGTCTAACTTAACACCGAGACACATAAACTGTAGGTATTTGTCAAAGCACAATTACTGTATTGCTAATTCTCATTTTTAAAAAATACTTAATTCTAATTTCTGTAAATTTACCAGTGAGTACATTTGTCATTCATGCTGTATTGCAAGGGAGATGCATATTATTCAGATTTTCCAGATGCGAAAACTGAAGTGCTGGAAGATGAATCGTTTGCTTCTGTTGCACAGCTAACAGCAGTGGAACTTCTCTTCGTGGTTCTGTGCTTTTCCTCCAAGACATGGTGCAGACAGGGAGGTCATCACGGCCCTTTTCTTCACAGCCATCATCTACACTTCTTTTCTACAGAAAATGTCAGTTTTACATACCTACACTACCTGTGGGGTTCGATGACTTCACCTTTCCATTTAAATAAAGCTCATCTGCTTATGGCAACCAAGTGAGGACAGAGAAAGTCAGGCAATCATGACAGTAGCAGGTGACAGTCACGTCTATGCCCCGAGGTTCAAAATACAGCGCTCTCCACAGAATCACTGTGAATCTGAGCAGTATGAGAACCTTGAAATCAGTATTTCTGCACCATGTGCTGATTTTGACTTTCCAAGAAATAAAGTCGCAAGTGTCCTTTGCTCTAAGGAGTTGCTTTCCATGAAAATCCACCTAGATTTCCTAGATTTGAAACAAATAATTTATTCACAGAAAAACACGGCAGGATGCTTTAACACACAAAGCTTCCCATCCCACAAAAATGGGAGTGTTTCCAAAATTCAGTTTCTGTACGTTTTAGGGTTGGATGTTTTATAAGAGTCATCTGGAATAAAGATTTTTTTTTTTTTTTTTTGCAGTTTTTGGCCGGGGCTGGGTTTGAACCCGCCACCTCTGACATATGGGGCCAGCGCCTTACTCCTTTGAGCCACAGGCACTGCCCCTGGAATAAAGATTTTTAAAAATAAAACTTCAAATAAAATTATCACATTTTCCAGGAATGACAATGTTTTTAATGCCTTGGCTCTTCTTAATTTCTTATTTGATGTTTATATTTTGAAGAAATTCAACTTGCCTTTATTCACCTCTTCTCTATCTTAGTGCCCAGAAAAAATGTGGGACAAGAAATATTTACAAAATGTTGTTTAACAAGGAAACGCATATTTAATTCTTGGAGCCCCCCTGTGAGGCAGGGCAAGTATTGTTACTGCCATTTTGTTGGGATGAAAACGAAGACTCGTACCAACACAGGAAGGTCACGTCCAGTGCTGACAGGGCACCAGGCCTGCTGTTCTCCATCATCAGAACCAGACATTTTTCTGTCTGAAAGTTAGATTATTTCGGTCCCAAATTTCAGGATTTAAAGGGTAATCTGACCAAGCGTTTAGTTATATAACAGAAAAAACTAGGTGAACCTACCAGGATAAAACCAATCCTTACCCTTCACTACTGTTAATCAGAGTTTAAGGATAGAAGCCTTGGCAAAGATAGCTCATTGCCAGTGTTGTACACTTCTATTTCTTCAACTAAATGCATTTTCTTCTCAGGCTGTTGCCCAGAATTGCCGAGGCTTCTTGCTACAGAACTGTGTAACTTTAGCCAGACAGATTCCAATAAGAATGTGGGTTCTTGAATCACTTCTATTGCACCCATTCTATCCAAGATTCTTCCGTTTTGGACTTTTTGCCCTGGTTCTCTTCAAATGTGTTCCTGCTGATTAGAGATGATGAGCTTTCCATCCACCTCATTTGAGGCTGGATTGCCAGTTTTGACAAATGAAACCCAGAAAGTGTTTGTGTTCGTCAAAATAACTGCCCATACGGAAGAAAAGATAGTGTGTTAGATGTAAATTCCATGGATTTTGTTTGTTTTATTAACACAAAGTTGTTTGGCATTGCATTCGCAGGAATTCTTTCACAGAGGATGAGAACATTGAAAAACCACAAGTGCCATTTGATGCAATAGAAAATAAAAAAGGTAAAAAGATATAGTCCCACTAATTCCAACATAAAAATAAATATTACCTGGCCAAAAAATTATGTACAAAATGTTCGCTTCAGCAGCAACCAAAAATGAAATTAAAATAAAGAAATGTCATTTTCTCTTAAATTTTGAAAGATTTTCAAAAAGATAGTAAAACTAAGATCTAGCAGTCCTAGTCCTGAGTATAGATAAAAAAAATATGAAATCAGTATGTCAAAGAGCTGTCTGTACTCCCGTTAACTTCAGCACTACACGATATCAACCTACGTGTTCATCAGTGGATGGATGAATAAAGCAAATGTAATGTATATTTACACAGTGGGATATTATTCAGCCCCAGAAAGAATGAAATCCTATCATTTTCAACATGGATAAACCTGGAGAATATTGTGTCAAGTGAAATAATCCAGACACAGAGAGAAAAATATTGCATGATTTCACTCACGTGGAAACTAAAAAAGAAAAAAATAAGTTGATCTCGTAGAAGTTGAAGAGTGCTTACCAGTAGTGGTTACTAGAGGTTGGGGAAGGTGGGTGCCATTTGACGCAATAGAAAATATAAAAGATAAAAGGATATAAGGGAAGAGGGCAATGGTAGAGGTTGGTCATGGTTATATAGGAGGAACACATTCTGGTGTTCTGTTACTTATCCTTAACCTGTGCTCTTGTTAAACCTCCCTTAATAAGGATTTTGAACTCACCAGAAGGAAATGATAAATGTTTGAGGTGATGGTAATGCTAATTACTCAGATTTGATCATTACACAATGTATATATGTTTCAAAACATCACATTGTACCCATAAATATGTAAACTGATTATGTGTCAATTAGAAATAAAATAAATCTTTAATAGAAGGTAGTAGAGGTGAGGAGAGGGTAGGGGAATGAGTATTCTCATAAGGCTGGACATTGATTAATTTAGAACAACTTTTATTAAGGGTTCATTTAATGGCATATTAGAAAAGCTTTAAAAGTTATTCTTGCAGACCAGAAATTTCACTTCTAGATATTAATTTTAGAAATTAATATCTAGAAATTAATTATTAAATTAATATCTAGAAATTTCACTTCTAGATATTAATTTTAAGGAAATTTTAATTAAGAATGTATGTAGTATACAAACATTTTGTTACATTAATTATTAATAAACAAAAATTAGAAACTACTACTATGACAGTAAAAGTGGACTGAACATGTAAGTTAAGTTATAGTCATCCCATAAAATGCTATCAAGCCATTCTTACATCAAGGAGAAATATTTGTAACATGAAAGATGTTTATGATACCTTGTTAAGCATAGCCATTGGCTGCCAGGACATTAAGCTCAAGGAAAATCAATGGTTATTTTGATTTTCCCTTTTTGGTCTACTTTCTCACTTTTTCTCTTCTAAAGAATATCTAAGTTTTTTATCATAAAATGTTTCTAATTTTAAAAAGAAAATAATGAAAAGAAGTACCTACCCATGTATCTGTAAATTTTTCAAAAGATCAAAGTTTTCCTATAATAGTACAAATCAGATATTAGTCAAATACCAGGATTCTCAGCGTGTGTGACCCCCCAACATCTAGCAGCAACAGCATCACCTGGGAAACCTGGAAATTCAAATCTACTAAATTAGAATCTCCAGGGATAAGCCCCTTGGGATGGTTCTGAGACAGGCTAGAGCTGAGAATCACTGAGTCAACAGAATGAGTCAGAAGGCCCGTGAACAAGTGCTGAGCTAATGCCCTTCTCGGTCGCTACGTGTTTATCTTTAAATGAATGATTTAAGCACTTGGAGGGTTTTTATTCATTCGTTTGTTCCATAAATCTTTATTAAAAGATGTCCAAATGAATTTGGAAACTTAGAATAAATATTCCTGGAACAACTTGGTGGAATTTCTGTAATTTTAATGATTTGAAATATTATAGTTATAGGATTATATAATAGAACCAGAAGAAACAATATACCACCTTTCAGCAAAGGATGGCAATGAAACATTCATTTTTTCCCTTAATATTTGTGAAATACTCATTCTTCTGAACTTTGAATCAAATAATTTGTTTTGTTACAGTTTTCAGTTTTACTTAGAAGTGCTTACAGATGTAATAAAAGTTAAGTTTTATTAAATTATCTTATGTTTGCCTAACTAAATATGTGTTTAACATTTTGATTAATAGCTTTTAATTTAATATTGTATTTCTTTTTTTTAGCTGTAGTTACACAAATTCTAAATGAAAATAAAGAAATACATTGCAGTAATGGTAAGTTTAGAGTCAAGTGTTTCAGCAGTGTAATTAACAGGTACGGCCCTGTTTAAAAAAAAATTAGCATTTTAACATATTTGGGTATCTTTAGGCTGTTAATATGTTTTAAGTAAATTTTCAGAAGTTATTAGATTTCTGATTGAGTCAATATCTATCACTTTTTTTTTTTTTTTTGGAGACAGAGTCTCACTTTGTTGCCCTCGGTAGAGCGCTGTGGTGTCACAGCTCACAGCAACCTCAAACTCTTGGGCTTAAGTGATTCTCTTGCCTCAGCCTCCCAAGTAGCTGGGACTACAGGTGCCCACCACAACACCCGGCTATTTGTGGTTGTCATTGCTTCTAGCTGGCCTGGGCCGGATTGGAACCAATCAGCCTCGGGGTATGTGACTGGTGCTGTAATCACTGTGCTACAGGCGCCAAGCTGGTATATCTATCACTTTTAACATAAAAAGAACATTTTTAATGTCCTATTTTTGAACATGAAATGTTAAGCTTGTTCATTTAAGATCAGATATTTCCAAACTCACTTTTAGGGCCTCCTATGAAAGGGCTTAGATCATCAGCTTTCTACATTGGTCTTCACAGATCTCACCACCAGATTGTTTTTCTACCAGATTGTGGCTATTATAATGGCCTTGAGAAGAATTTTCTTTCTAACAATTTAGACTTTTTAAGCCAATTTTCAATTTTCTTAAAACTCATTTTTTTTCCCCAAGGTATAAAAAGAAAAAATATATAAATTTTAAAGGTATATAATCTGTAAATTTAAAAATAAGATCTTTATTTGTCAGTATCATTACAATGGCCTTGAAAATACTTCATTCTAGGAAGTCTAACTGACTTTTCCAGCGTCACAAGACTATTAAATTCCTGAGCTGGATCATGAATCTGAATCTTCAGATTCTTTGTTCAAAGTTCTTATAATACTATAAAATGTCATGGAAAAATTAAGAGTTGTACATAGCACTTTTTTTGACATTGTGCACCTTTTAAAATATGTATGCATACATTTCTTTCTAAAACATGCAGCACTTAGATAATTTAGATTTTCACAAATAAAAAAATTAATTCCAGTAAAACATGAAAGCTAAAAAAATGAAATGTATGGACTTAGGTTTAAATTATTATAAATAGAAATCTTCTAATTTAATAAAATCTAATTTAGATCTTCTAAATTGCAATTTAATTCATTCATGATGGTTAAAGTTATTGTTAAAATCCTGCTAGACTGAGAAGTTACATGATAATATAGTTTAATAGAATTAACAAATACTCCCAACTAAAGAAAATAGCATTTTTAAAGAAGTGTTAATAATAGGGAAAAGATAACAGGTATTACTTATGTCTCTCCCTCCCTGCACTTGACATGCAAGCTCCCATCCCCAGAAAAAGACATGCTACTCTATTCTGGGAAAGTTTTGCCCTAGAACGTGGAGGGGGAAAGGGCTAGTGAGAAAAGTGGAAGCAAATTAGAATGAATATTTGTTGAGAATCTACTGTGTGCCAAGCCCTGGGCCAGATGCAGCATCCAGAAAGCCACTCCTGTCTGTAGCCTTCTGTCTTCCCATCTGGGAAGGAAGGATTGCGGGAGATGAGCTCATCCTTCTGTTCTCAGGTGATATGTTCTGGACGATACAAACATGTTAGAGAAGCTCTTCAACTTTGCTCATGTTTTTATGTTGATAAAACTAGTCCTACCTGTACCTTCATAATTAATTTTCCTACTTTTATGGTGTAAGATTAAAAAAATAACTTGACGATGTTTGAGAACAGGTGGGATTATCTTTTAAGAGTCTAGGTCATTCTCATATTTAATATGACTTATGATTATCCCTCAAGAGGGCAATACATTTCCGCGGTTAAAAGAAATCCATTAAAGGCAACCAAAACTTCAAACAGCTTTCCCATATATACTTGCCAAATAGGTTAAGCAGCTGCTACCACCATACCTCACACTGGTTCTGTAGATATCCGAGATAAGCTGGCCTGAGACAAGTTGAGACTGGGGTGGGAAGGATGCCAAGGAAACACCAGGTGTTCATAGCAGCAACACTGGTGATTCAGTTGAAAATGATGTCAGAACCAAATCAGCTTTCAAACAGGGGTTTAGGATACAGCGCTCAAGCCAGAGGTGGAGAGTTTCTGACGAAACCAGAAATAAGCGCTTGCTAAAACGTGGCTTCAGAGAATGATGGCACATTTATTACATCTCATCTAGGGCTGAGTTTTCAGTTTATAACAGAGCAGACCTCACTGAAAAGTGTGACTTAAGTGAAAGTGGAAACTGCAAGGAAATTAATGCTCAGTGAACCTTTATAAAAAACATATATACTATTAAGTTAACTTACATCTTTTATGTTTTATTTTGAAAAACGTACTAGCACCATTTTCATTCATTTGGCTAATTCCGAGCATGAAAGTATAGTGCCAGTATTTATATTCCCTCTGTGTGCCCAGGTAACGGTTCTCTCCAAAAACTGTTCATAGCTCAACTTCAATTTGTTCCACTTCATGTGGGGTTTTCAGCATCTACTTGAATCAAATCCCACAACAAATAATACCCTGTTTTTACTGGGCTTATTTCAGTGCCTGGAACATAGAAAATGCTGGGGGAAAAAATAGCACTTTGATGAAAAAATGAATGTTTTATTAATAAATTGTTGGATCTGAGTTGAAAGCTATAGTCCTTTTCAGGATAAGTTTTGATCAGACAATTTCTGCCCTTGTTGTTTTATTCTTTTTTAAGATAAGAAAATTTTAAGTGCTTGTAATGATCATGGAAATTGTAGATGCTGTTCACCTACATCGATCAGCCAGATAAAGTCTTGGGTTGACCTTTAAGTCAAGTAACAAGTAAAATTAATCAAGCAGAGAGTTCACCCAATTCACTGAATTTCAAACAAATTGACTAGTTGTTTTATTAAAAGACCTTTCCCTAAAATAAAATTATATCCATTATACTATTCTTAACGTATACCCGAATGACTGAGAAAACCGTAGAATATGGATCAGAAATATAGTTTTTTGTTTTGTTTTTTTTTTAATTGTTTTAGTGCATGGCAAGAGCTATACTGAGACCTAGTCCTCAGAACTAGAATAAAGCATCAACATGGTTGAAGGTATTCTTTGTCATGGATTTGTTGGTGTACCTCTATGCACGTCCACTAAAGAAATATATATATAAAAAAAAATGGTTCTATTGAAGCACAAAGTTCAGGACATAATGGGAGATGCAATTGGAGAGCAAGACAAGAAAAGCCTTGTCTGGCCTGCTAGGAGTTTGGACTTGACTCTGAAAGTGATGTGAAACCACCTAAAAACTGAAAGCAAATCATCAGATTTGATTTCAGAAAACCCATTATTACAGCTGTGAAATTAGAGGATGGGACAACAGTTAGTAGAATAAACTCCTTTCTCTAAGTTCAGTTTTATGGCTTCCTGTGGTAAATTCTGGGTTATCCATTTTGTTGCTATATCACTGAAAATTTTATGTAAAGGTAATGCAAGAATGCTTTCATTTTACTGCTTTCTATAGAATTTTCTATGTTTATCTTTGTTGAAATTTTGGTGAATATTGAAAAGTATTAATGGAACAAAATACTTGTGAATATTTCTTTGAAAAACGTTTTGTTAAGCTTTTGGTTAATTTGTTTATTTTAAACATTAACACTGAATATAATTTAGCAGTGGCTGGTAAAGCTACTTCTAAAGCTATTTTTCTTTTCTTTTCATCAAGATACAGCTGTAAATACTTGGTTACTAAAGAGAAAGATTTTTTCATGCCTTAGAATCCATGTAATATTCTAAATTCTATAATAGGATTGAGCAGAATGTAGCATTTCCTTCTTATATGTTATGGTACACTTCCAGGTTGAGGTGGCCTGGGAGGGGAAATATTCCTTGATTCTTTTAATGTTGTTTTTGTACCAGAGTGTTTGGTATAATACTGGAGTTTCCTTTCTTTGCCCCACCCTACCGCAATAGGTTATACCAATTAAATGGCAGCTTAAGCATCTTCTCATTGAGCAGTTTTACTCTTTCATGCTAGTTCCTTTTGCCAATAACCCTACGGAGCCACCACTCCCATTTACACAGTTGCAGGATAGATGCAATGATTTTAATGAAAATGTTTTTAATCCATAGGAAAGGCATGTTACCCACCTTCTGTGCCTTTAAACTTTCAAAGGCTGAGCAAAAAATTCCACCTGTACAATTATACCAGCTAAAGTCAATAGCTGTTAAATGAGGCAAATGCTACAAAACTTGACAAATCAAAAATCCTCCCAAAGCCACAATTCACCTGTCACCAGGGTGCTGAATGGGCAGTCACCAGTGATCACTGGAATTGTTCAAAGGAATTATAAACGCAGAACACCTTAATCACAGGCTTTGTAGATATTTATCCATTTCACACTTGTCTTTTATTTGTCATTATTATTTTTTTTTAACAGATAAAAACATACCATGTCATATCAAGCAGATCTTCACACATCCACATTTGGAACTAAATCCAGAGTTTAATTCGCAGATCAAAGATTATTATGCTGAAGTCCCATTTGATATGGTAACAGTGGCAATCAGAGTGGAGACTTCTAAGTGTCAGTGCAAAGTGCACCTACATGAGCAAGCGGGGCCAAGGTATGGGGGTGCCAACGGGGGCTGAGTTGAGACAGCACTTTGGGAAGCAGACATTTGATGCAACCTTTGTAACAAGAAAGACTCTTGTTCTCAAATAATTGAGTGTGTTCAGCAAGGACAAATTTTTCTTATTGTTGTCTTCATGTTTTCAGAATATTGAATAGTTAAAGTTTTGTGGACATAAGACTACTAACTTTACTAGTCTCTGGGATTTCTTTTTTCTGTTGATTCTTTTGAAATTAACCAACTTTTGTTTGGTTACTTTTGTTTGTAATTTTGAATACCTTATTACATAGCAAAGAGGATAGTCCTGGTGCCATGTTGTAGAGAAGGAAGTGCACTTGGCCTGCCTGGGAAGCAGGAGAGTGTAGTAGAAAAAAACAGGAGAATCAAGATAGACCAACCTGGGTTCCAATCCTGATTTTTCTATATGACTTTAAGCAATGTGTTTACCAGTTCGATGTCATAATCTCTCTATTTAAAACAGGGACTATCATAGATGCATATTAAGTGAAATAATATATAATCTGGAAAACAGATGGTTAATAAGTATTAGCTTTCTTCCTTTTATTTAATAGAGGACATACCTTGCTCTGCAAGATGATTCTTGATTTGCAAAGTACTGGAAACAGAGGTTTAATTTTTTTTTTCATATTTTAGATTTTTTATGAAATTATTTAGACCTTGTTTTTATGCAAATAGTAGACATTTAATGCATATTCAGGTATGAATCAGCTTGGGCTGAAAAGATTTCCCCTAGTTTTTTCCTTTTTTTCTCCCTTTCTCTGTCTCTCTCTTCTCTCTTAATCTCTTTCTCTGCTTTTCTTTCTAGCTTTGCCAACTACCCTCTAGGCTTAGGAATGAATAAAATCTCAATATTTGTGGTAGATGAAGCTCCAGCACAGAGCGAGACCCTGATCACTTACAAACTCACCATCTATAGAGAAGACCGACCAAGTCTGCCCCTGTTTGAGGAATTCACAGCATGTGGTTTTGTGCAGGTAAGTTGATTTTACACTTGCACTTGGGCTGAACTGGGAATAATCTGTTAACCCAGGTGAAAAACGCCAAATAGAAATTATTACAAGAAATTGTGTGTTTTCAGATCTAAACTGTAGTCTTATTTCAAAGGAGTGTCCCAGCCAGACATCTGCGTACCTCACTGAGAGTGGTTTTCTTTATAGTGTGGCGGCTCCTCCCTGCACTCATTGTATTCAGTGTATTTATTGTGGTTAATATTTGAAAAAATGTCTGAGTACTCACACTTAGTTGTAAAATCGGTTTCACATTTCCCTTTTAAATTGTGCTGTTTTTCTTGGATTTGTCCCTGGATTCACTTTTGAAATTTTAAACTAGGTTTAGTGGAATTTATTTAATGGAATGAAATAAAAATTTATGAAACTGTTTTACAGAAGGGATACTGGATAAATGAAACTAAATTGGTTTGGGATAGATGTATCTGTCATTCCTTTTTCATACTGTAATCATTCTGCAAGGCTGTAGTTTCTCTTGTGGGCAACACACACCATTTTGTTGCCTTGTTGATTTTGGAGAAGGGTGAATGTTACACTGAGACTTTTTCTTGTTTGGTGGTTCCCTCCTGGTTTTCCCTTTTTTATTTTATTTTATTTATTTATTTATTTTTTATAATTTATTTCTTTATTGTCATAGCTGTGTACATTAGTGCAATCGCCTGTACCCATTCTAAGATGCACCATAGATGTGGCCCCACCCATGACCCTCCCTCCACCAAAACCTCCCCCCTCCCTTCCCCTTCCTTGGCCCTTTCCCCATAGTCTTGTGCTATAGTTGGGTTATAGCCTTCATGTGAAAGCTATAATTTAGCTTCATAGTAGAGCTGAGTACATTGGATACT
>CAUYPK010158554.1:0-16138 GCA_963574355.1 Loris lydekkerianus | reverse complement strand
AAACAAACAAACAAAAAAGCAGTATATATATTTTGTTGAATATTGTCTGGGCAACAGGTGATCTTCTTGGGTATGAGATGTTAATCACAATGCTGATACAACTATATGAGATGGAGACTGGAGGCTTCTGCTTATTTCTCAAACCCCACAGGGTAGAGAACCTAAATCTCTCCTCAGCCCGCTTAAAAGACACTTTAAACTGCTAACCTTGGCTAAGCAGAAGCTTTCCCAGGAAAGCACTTGTCACTGGGATCACTTCTGAAGTGGCTTCCTACATACCCAGAGTGCTGAAACTGGTCTCACTCTATGCCCGTAAGGGCCAAAGCTGTAAGGCATCTCAGTCCCTGCCTTTAGGCTACTCTGTCACTAGACTACTCTCCCGAGGTCTCCCACAAAATCCTCACTCTGCAATTCTGAGGGTGGGGCTAGCCAGGGTAGTTCTCCCACAATGGCTCCACACATCCCACAGCCAAACACTACTAGCTCCATCTTGGCTCCGTCCACCCCCTTAAACAATTCATAAAGTCCCCGGCAATCTCCCCCACCCACCCCCAAGGTATTTCAACTGAGTCCCCAAGTAAAAAAAAAAAAAAAAAAAAAAAAAAACTCACAGGGAATGCCTTTCCAGTTTGCAATCTCACTGCTGCTATACTTACAGCTGCTGGCAGGACTGGACTGAAGGAACACACGCAACCACTTGCCAGTTCTCCACTGCTTTTGTCCTCCTCATGGGGCCCAGAAGTCTCTCACTGACTCCCTCTGTCCCCAAGGGGATGTTTCTGGGCAGATTCCACCAGTCAGAGGTGCCTGAAGTCTTTTATCCCTAGTCTCACCATGCCCTGTTGCAAGGAAGCTGTTATTTGGCCACCATCTTCCATATATTGGGGGGGAGGACAAATAATAGGGGTAGAAACACTAGCAAAAATGAAGTTCTAATTTTTAAAGAAGGCAGCTATGGAAAATTGTATTTAAGGTAGAAAAATGAAGAAAGAAAGAATAAAAAAAGAAAAATCTAGAGGGAAAATGTTGAAATTAAAAAAACAAACAAAACAAACAAACAAACAAAAAATTTTTGTCCCTCCCCCCCAATTTCTCTATGTTGAGGTATGTTACTTCTGTACTTCCTTTGAGAGTTTTTATCATGAATGGATTTTGAATTTTAACAAATGATTTTTCTGCCTCTATTGAGATTATCATGTTTTTTTTCCTTCATTCTATTAATGGTATGTCACATTTATTGATTTTTCATAAATCCCTGGGAGAAATGTCACTTTAGAATGCTGTATTATCTTTCTTTATGTATTGTTTCTATTATTTTGTGGAAGATTTTAGTATCTGTGTTCACCAAAAATATTAGCCTATAGTTTTCTTTTTGTGTGTGTCCATGTCTGATTTTGGAATCAGGGTGATGCTGGCTGTATAAAATGAGTTAGAAAGAATTCCCTCCTCTTCTACTTTTTTTGGAATAGTTTGAGGAAAATTTATATCAGTTCTATATAAGTTTGGTAGAATTCAGCAGTGAAGGCACCTGATCCTGGACTTTTTTGTGTTGGGAGACTTTTTATTATTGATTCAATTTTATTGCTCATTAATAGTATGTTCAAATTTTCTATTTCTTCCTGATTCAATCTTGGTAGGTTATGTGTATCCAGGAATTTATCCATTTCCTCTAAGCCTTCCAGTTTCTTAGTTTGTAGTTGTTTATAGTAATCTCTGAAGATATCTTGTATATCTGTGATATCAGTTGTCATGTGTTTTGCTTATGATTTTGTTTGTGTCTTTTCTCTTTTTTTTCTTGGTTTCTCTGGCTTTGTCCATTTTGTTTACCTTATCAAAAAGCCAACTTTTTGTTTTGTTGGTCTTTTGCGTGAGTTTTTTTTTTTTTTTTTTTTTTTTTTGCAGTTTCTGGCCAGGGCTGGATTTGAACCTGCCACCTCTGGCATATGGGGCTGGTGCCCTAATCCTTTGAGCCATAGGGACCGTCCTCTTTTGCATTTTTTTAAGTCTTTATGGAATTTAATTCTGCTCTGGTCTTTATTACTTCTTTCATTCTACAAATTTTGGGTTTGATTTGCTCTTGGCTTTTCTAGTTCCTTGAATGGCATAGTTAGATTGTTTATTTGAAATTTTTCTACTTTTTGATGTAGGTGTTTATTGCTATAAAATTCCCTCTTACTTTGTTTTCTGTTTTCCATAGGCTTTGGTATGTTGAATTTCCATTTTTAATTTGTTTCAAAACAATTTTTTTTATCTCCTTCTTAATTTCTTTGTTGAACCGGTAGAAGTTCAGGAGCATGTTGCTTAATTTCCATGTATTTGTACAATTTGAAAAGGTCTTCTTGTTATTAATTTCCAGTTTTATTCCATTGTGGACTGAGATGATACTTAATGTCATTTTGATTTTTAAAAATTTGTTGAGATGTATTTTGTGTCCTAACATATTGTCAATCCTTGAGAATGTTTCATATCTTGATGATAAAAATGTGTATCCTGGAGCTGTTGCATAAAATGTTCTGTTAATGTTAGGTCCATTTGGTCTAAAGTATACTTTAAATACAATGTTTCCTTGTTAATTTTCTGTGTTGGTCTGTCTATTGCTGAGAGTGTGGTGTTGAAGTTCCTGACTATTATTAAATTAGGATCAGTCTATTCTTTTACCTAAGATATTTGCTTAATTTATCTGGGTGCTTTGGTACTGGTGCATATATATTCATAATTGTTATACATTCTTGCTGAATTGATCCCTTTATCATTGTGTATTTTTTGTCTCTTTTTACAGTTTTTGACCTAATGTTTGTTTTAGCTGATGTAAGTGTGACTACTTCTGCTTGCTTTTGGTTTTCATTTGTGTGGAATTTTTTCCCATCCCTTCATTTCAGTCTATTTGTGACTTTATAGGTAAAGTAAGTTTCTTATAGACAGCATATAGTTGGGTCATGTTTTCTCATCCGTTTAACCAGTCCTATATATCTTAAGTGGAATATTTATTCTATTTATATTCAAGGATATTGTTTACATGTAAGGACTTATTCTTTTTTAACTTAATTTTTATTAAGTCATAACTGTATACATTCATGGAGTACAATGTGATGATTTGATATACAATGTGCAATGCTTACATCAAACTAATTAACATAACCATCACCTCACTTATTTTTGTGGAATGACATTTATAATGTACTCTTACTTGTTTTGAAATATACCCTTGCATTGGGTACATGATGATATCCTGCCAAATACCTCCCTCCACTTGCCCTTCCCTCTCCCTTCCCCATACCTCCTCTCCCCTCTTTCTTTCTGGACTTTGTATTTTATCATTCATGTGAATGTGTAAATGTTTATATATTGGTTTCATAATAATTCTGAGTACATTGGATACTTTCCCCTCCATTCTTGACATTATTTACTAAGAAGAATATGTTCCAGATCCATCCAGGTAAATATAAAAGATGTAAAGTCTCCCTCTTTTTATGACTACACAGTATTCCATAATATACATATACCACAATTTGTTTATCCATTCATGTGTTGATGGGCCTTTAGGCTGCTTCCATGACTTGGCTATTGTGAATTGGGCTGCAATAAACATTCTGGTGCAAATGTCTTTGTTATAAAATGATTTTTGTTCATCTAGATAGATACCTAGTAATGACATTGCAGGATCAAACCATAGCTCCACTTTTAGTTCCTTGAGAATTCTCCATACTTCTTTCCGAAAAGGCTGTATTAGTTTTCAGTCCCACCAGAAGTGTAGAAGTGTTCCTGTCTCTCCACATCCACACTAAGACGTCTGCAGTTTTAGGATTTTCGGATATGGGCTAATCATACTGGAGTTAGGTAGTATCTCAAAGTGGTTTTATCCTGCATCTCTCTGATGAATAAAGATGATCAGCATTGTTTCATGTGTTTGTAGGCCATGTGCCTGTCATCTTTAGAGATGTTTCTGTTCAAGTCTCTTGCCCACATAGAAACAGGGTTGTTTGTTCTTTTCTTATTGATTAGCTTAAGTTATCTGTGCATTCTAGTTATCAGATCTTTGTCCGAAACATACCCTGCAAAGATGTTCTCCCATTCTGAAGGTTGTCTATTTGCTTTACTTACAGTGCCTTTAGCTGTGGAGAAGCTTTTTAGCTTGATCAGATTCCAGGAATATATTTTTAGTGTTGCTTCAATTGCCAGAGGGGGCCTCCTCATAAAATATTCTCCCAGGCCAATATCTTCAAGTGTTTTCCCTGTACTCTCTTCTAGTATTTTTATAGTTTCATGTCTTAAGTTTAAATCTTTGATCCAGTGAGAATCAATTTTTGTTAGTGGTGAAATGTGAAGGTCCAGTTTCAGTCTTCTACAGGTCACTAGCCAGTTCTACCAGCACCATTTGTTGAATAGGGATTATTTCCCCAAATGAATGTTTTTGTTAGGTTTATCAAAGATCAAATGATGATATATGCTTGGAATTTATCTAACAAAGGAGTGAAAGATCTCTATAATGAGAACTATGAAACTCTGAGAAAAGAAATAGCTGAAGATGTTAACAAATGCAAAATCTTACCATGCTCATGGCTGGGAAGTATCAACATTGTTAAAATATCCATACTACCCAAAGCAATCTACAGATTTAATGAAATCTCTGTCAAAGCACCAATGTCATACTTTAAAGAACTTAAAAAAAAAAAGTACTTCATTTTATATGAAATCAGAAAAATCCTCGAATAGCTAATACATTACTTAGAAATAAAAACAAACCAGGAAGCATCACATTACCAGACTTCAGTTTATACCATAAATCTATTGTGTTCAAAACTGCATGGTACTGGCACAAAAATGGGGCGGTAGGTATATGGAACAGAATAGAGAACCTAGAGATGAGCACAAGCACATATTGTCATAGGACTTATTCTTGTAATTTTGTTAGATTTTTTTTCTGGTTATTTTATATATCCTATGTTCCTTTCTTTTTCTCTTATTGTTTATCTCTGCAGTTTGGTAGTTCTCTGTAGTGGTAACATTTGAGTCCTTTGTCTTCCTCATTTGTGTGTTTGCTCTACCAGTTCTTGTGTACCCTCATCTGTTTCCAAAGTGATAGAGCTCATTCTTTCACATCCAGGTATAGGACTACATTAAGAATTTCTTATAGGGCCGGTCTAGTGGCAATGCATTCTTGCAGTTTTTGCTTACCTGGGGAAGACTTCATTTCTCCTTTATATATGAAGGTAACTTTGCTGGGTATAGCATTCTTCCTTGGCAGTTTTTTTTTTTTTTTTCTCATGAGGATTTCTTTACATTCTCTAAACACTTTTCTCTTATTGTTTGTAGAATTCTCTATTTGTCTTTGACTTTCAGTTTGACTACAGTGTGCTGGGGAGAAGACTTTTGATTTGTAACTATTTGGAGATCTCTGACTTTCCTGTTTTTAGATGTCTTCTTACTAGAATTGGAGGTTTTAAGGTATTATTTCATTAAATAAGTTTTATGTGCCATTAGACCTCTCTTTACCTTCCTGCACACCTAAAATTCAGATATTTGGCCACTTCATGGTGTCCTATACATCATGTAGGCTTTCTTCATTCTTTCTATAGTATTTTTTTTTTAGTTTTTGTATATCTGGGCTATTTCAAAAGACCTATTTTCAGAATATTATTAGATTGTTTCTTCTGCTTGATCTAATCTATTTTTTAAGCTCTCATTTTTTAAAAAATTTCAGATTAATGTGAGGGTACAAACAATTAGGTTACATTGTTTGCATTTCTAAGGTAAAGTCCAAGTTGTAGTTGATCCCTTCATTCAGGGGGTGTACAGTATACCCTTACGTTGTGTCATTAGGTGAGAATTTAGCAATCCCCTTCCTTCCTTTTCCCTTCCCTCTCCTACACATTCCCCACATGAATTTAATTGTGTTTTTCTCTCATGTGGGTATGTAGTTGTTTATCTGTTGGTTTCATATTATTATTGGATACTTGCTTTTCCATTCTTGTGATACTTTACTAAAGAGAATGTTCTTCAGATCCATTCAGATTAATACAAAAGACATAAAGTCTTCATCTGTTTTATGGCTTAATAGTAAGTATTCTATGGTATACATAAACCACATAATAATCCATTCATGTGTTGATGGACACTTGAGTTGATTCCACATCTTGGCAATTGTGAATTGAGCTGAGATAATCACAGAGCTGAAAGTAAAGTTTCCATTTGATCCTGCAGTCCCATTACTAGGTATCTACCCAGAAGTACAAAAATCATTTTACCATAAGGACATTAGCTGTCAATTTTTTTTTTTTTAATTCATTGAATTCTTCAGTTCCAGAATTTCTTGTCAGTTACTTTTCATGATATCTATCGCATTGGTTCTTATTCATATCCTGAATCTATTTTGTTATTTATTTGTATTATTTATCTGTCCTCTCTTGTATATGATTTAGCTTCTTTCATTTCATTATCTTGAATAATTTTTCAGGCATTTCATAAGTTTTGTTGTTGGAATCTGTTTCTGGAAAATTATTATGTTCCCTTGAAGGTTTTTATGTCCTTGTTTTCTTTTTATGTGTCTTGTGTCCTGTTATTGATATCTGCTCATCAAGTATTATAGTCATTTCTGCAAATGTTTTGGATTGGCTTTCATAGGGCAAGACTTTTTCCTATAGTGTTGGTTAGGTAGGACACTCTAGCTTTTTTTCTAGATGTGTGCAGTAGTATATAGTCTCTATATGCTCTATATACTGTTTATATACAGTGTCAGTGGGGTCTGTGATTTTCACAGTGGCTTAGTGTACAGTTGTAAGTGAAGGCTATGTTGAGGGACACCAGATGGACCCTTCTTTAAGCCCTGCTGGTGGCAGCAGCAGGTCAAGTGTGACTGTCCTTGGGCCCCTGGTTGGCATTATGGACACTTATGTTAACAGGGTAGGCAGCTTTCTTGAGTGTTAGGAATAGCAGCAGTGTAGCAAGCAGCTGGGCAAGTTCTCGGGCCCCTAAATGGCATGCCTGGTATGGAAAATGGTAATAGTGGTGGAGGGACAATGCTTTGGCTTTCACATGGCACTTGCTGGAGTTAGTGGTTGCTGTGATGGACTGTATAGACCTGTGTCAAGGCCCCCATATGTATGAAAGGGTGAGTTCCAATGAAAGTGGAAGTGGCAGCCTGGGTGTGTCTGTCTATGGTGGCCCAGGAGGAGTTCCCAGATGTCAGCAGGGGTCTATGAAGTGGAGTGATCCCCAGGCCTCTGGATGATATGTTTGTTCACCAGGGGCAGGTTTTCTGGGTCTATTGTTTGGTCCCCTGATTATGTGTGCCTGGGATTACTGAAGGGCTAGATAGTCCCCAGGACTTTGGGTAATATGTTTAGGCACTGGACAGGGGAATCCCAAGATGAGTAGGTTCGTCCACAGGCCTCCCAGCAGTGTGTATCTATGCAGGCTGTGGTAAGCAGAGCTAAGTGATCCCTAGGTCCTGGTCAGTGTACTGAGGTTACAGTGACAGTGGCAGCAGTTGTCAGGAAAAGGCTATTCTCAGGGCATATGCAAGTGCATGCTGGTCCTGCTGCTGAGGAGGGTGGGGTTGCTGTTAGTGACAGTGGCCCTGAGCAAGTACGTTTCAGGCTCCAGAATGCATGCACTTTGGCTTCCTTTGTCCTGGAGGCAAGCTTCCATGGTTTGCCACACTGCCCTTTACCTGAAGTGCAGGACAGTGAGTGGGCTAGAGTGTTGGGACTTCACTGGATCCAACTGATTTCTTGCTACTGCAGCCTTCTGGGTGGCTACCGTGGGATACTAGTACAGGCTCTAGAAATGTTGAGGTAGGGCTAGGATAATCATTTGGAGGCGAGGCTCCTAAAATGACCCATGCTACAACTGCATGGGTCATTTTGCAAATTAGGTAGTATGTGGGACCCAACATGAGCTCTGTTTCTAGGTAGCTCTTTATGCTAGTCTCGGGATTCCTGGGAGTTGAGAGACTCTGCTATGGCTAGGATTACAGTAGTATGTGGTAAAGATATAGACTACTGGGGATCTCTTCCTTTACCTGAACCAAAGAGCTTCTCTGAGCTCTCAGACAATCCCAGCTCAGCTGTCCACATTGCCTCCTTCTCTTTTGACGCCTTGGGTGTTTCCTTTCACTTATCTGCTGAATTCTAATATTCTCTGTTAGATTTTCTATTTCAAATATGATTATCTACTTGCTATTGTGATTCCTTCCTGTGGAGGAGTCAAGTATCCTATGCCTCTATCAGCCATCTTGAAAGGGTGTCTCCCGGTTCCCCCTTTTTGTAAGAAATGTTTTGTACCAACTTCTTTATTAACAATAAGTGAAATTCATAGATAGCATAACCCAACCATACACATGATTTTAAAATATGAGCACAATGCCCTAACTAGAATTTAAGGGAAAAATTAAAAGTGATTCATAATAAAGTAATATATTAAAATATGTAAACTCCCAAGCATGGCCACTTGAAGTAGCCAAATGCTTAAATCTGTACATAATTTTCTAAAATAATGACTAATTTTGGATAAATTTCTCAACAAAAGGAAACACACACTTAGTTCACTTGGTAGATTTATTTGTAGAAAATATACTATACAGTAAATTTGTACAAAAATATATTATGTTTACATGTAACAAAAGGAGTTAAGTTCTGGGCTCTGATAATTATAAATAGATTTTTTATTTGTGTGGACTACATTAATTTTCAATAATGTTGCCAGGGTCATATTAAAATATTAGGCAGGATTCTGTATTGCCTGGAACTGTCCAGAACATTTCAAAATGCCTAACAGCCTTGACCTGACGATTAAACATCAATAATGCCCCTCCAATCAGTGTGCTAGCCAACTCCACCATACACATTTCCAACAAACCACCAAGAAGTGGCAAGATGGCTGTTGGAAACCACCATTATAGGATAAAATGTATGCATTTCTTCAACGCTAGTAGATATAAAAATATTAAACTGATTTTCAAGATGGTCATATCAATTTTTGTCTCACCAGCAATATATAAATGGGAATGCTTTTAATATTTCATTGTTAAGTACGTTTGCTGTGTTTTTGTACCCTTTAACAGTGATATTCTATACTTAATTTATTAAAATTTTTTAATAACATGAATGAAAATGTTATCTGATATTTTGTGAATATATAAAAATTTGAAATTAATGTATTTTTCCCCCTTATCATCTATTAATTTGTGAAGTTCTATAATGTATTTTCTAAAATTTCAGCAGTGTTGTATTCCTAGGAGTAATCTAATTTAGACATTGTGATTCATGTTTTTAATTCTTTCTTAGATATGCTCTACCAGTGCATTTTGTTTTGGGAAAGCATGTTCATGAGTGAGATTAAACTATAATTATGTTATCTTGATTTGATTTTGATGTGAGGGTTATACTTCCTTTAAAAGTATATGGTGTTTTCTCTGTATCTGTTCTCAGGAAGAGTTTATATAATAGGGAAATAAAACTGACCCTTGAACTATGCAGGAGTTAGAGGTACTAACTCCTACACAGTTGAAAATCCACATATATCTATTGACTCCCCTAAAACTTAATTACTGATAGACTAGTGTTAACCATAAGCCTTGCCAAAAACATAGAGTTAATTAACATATATTTTGTGTGTTTAATGGGTACATATTACATACTATATACTTCCAATAAAGTAAGCTAGAGAAAAGAAACTATTTTTAAGAAAATCATTAGGAACAGAAAATATATTTACTATTCATTAAGTGGAAGTGAATCATCATAAAGGGATTCATCCTTATTGTCTTCATATTGACTAAGATGAGGAGAAGCAAGAGGAGGGGTTGGTCTTGCTGTCTCAGATGTGGCAAAGGCAGAAGAGTTGGAAGAGGTGGAAGGGGAAGCAGGGGAGGAAGTGTAATTTTACAGAAATATATCATATTTTCCATCCGACATTTTTGCCTTTTCATTTCTTTAAAAATATTTTCATATAGTACCAAACCTTCTTTTACTGTTTTCCTTAGTTTTAGTACCAGTATCATAGGAGCACCTATGCTGTAAAAGGGTTCAAAAGCCATCTTGAATAATTGGAACCCTTTTTCCAGATTGTCTGATGTCAATTTTTTTTTTTCTGGAATTGCTGCCTCTGTTTTCTTCCTCATCATCTAGTACTGGTTTGGAAGCACTTATCTCCATCAAGTTGAGTTCCATTGATTCCTGTGGTGTGGTGCTTATTAGCTATTGAGTTTCTCCAAGATTCATGTCTTAAAACCCTTCACACACACACCTCGCCCCACTTGTTTTGTCCACATCCACAACCTGTTTTATCATTTACTTGATTGGCTCTGTCATAAATCTTGTGAAGTAATGAACAACATCTGAACACAATTTTCTCCAGCAGGAATTTGTTGTTTTGGGTTCGATGACTTTTATAGCTTCTTTTATATACATAACAATGATGGCATAATCCTTCTAGACTTTCAGTGTTCCCTCTATCATGGTTTACTTACATAGTATTGACAATTCTATTTTTTTTAATTTTTTTTATGAAGTCATATATACATAGATCATGAATACATTTATGCATTTGTGGGATTCAATGTGTTGATTGTTTGTACAAATTAGAGTACTTACATCTTTCACCTTATTTACTTAATCACAGTGTTAAGACATTTGTGTTTAATACTTTATAGCAGGCGTCCTCAAACTTGTTAAACAGGGGGCCAATTCACTGTCCCTCAGACTGTTGGAGGGCTGGACTATAGTTTAAAAAAAGAAACTATGAACAAATTCCTATGCACACTGCACATATCTTATTTTTAAGTAAAAAACAAAACAGGAACAAATACAATTCACACCGCTTCATGTGGCCCACGGGCCGCAGTTTGAGGATGCTTGCTTTATAGATTTGACTTGTACCTTTGCAATATGCTCCATGGGTGTAGTCCCACCATTAACCCTCCCTCTATCAAACCACCCCCTCCCTTCCCATTCTTCGCCCCTTCCCTCCTTCATACTGGGCTATAGATGTCATTTATCTCCCATATGAAAGTGTGAGTGATTATAAATTGGTTTTATATTAGTACTGAGTACATTCAATACTTTTTTCCATTCCTGTGATACTTTATGAAAAATATTTTCTAGGTCTATCCATGTAAACATGAAAGAGGTAAAGTCTCCATCTTTTATTAATGCTGCGTAGTATTCCATGGTATATACGTACCACAATTTATTGATCCATTCATGGGTTGATTGGCACTTGGGCTTCTTCCTTGACTTGGCAATTATGAATTGAGCTGCAATGAGCAATCTGGGGCAAATATCTTCATTGCCAATTGATTTTTGGTCTTCTGGATATACAACTTGTAGAGGAATTGCAGGATCCAATGGCAGGTCTACATTTAGATCCCTGAGTGTTCTCCAAACTTCTTTCCAAAGGAACACACTAGCTTGCATTCCCACCAGCAGTGCAGAAGTGTTCCCCTTTCTCCATATCCATGCCAACACCTGTAGTTTTGGGATTTTGTGATGTGAGCTACTCTTACTGGAGTTAGATGATATCTCAAAGTGGTTTCGGTTGGCATTTCTCTGATGATTAAAGATGATGAGCATTTTTTTCTTTTTATTAAATTATAGCTGCGTACATTGATATGATCATGGGGCATCATACACTAGCTTCACAGACCATTTGACACATTTTCATCACAATAGTTAACGTGGCTTTCCTGGCCATGTTTCCCAGTTACCGTGCCAAGACATTTACATTCCACATTTACTAAGTTTCACATATACCCTTGTAAGATGCCCTGCAGGTGTAATTCCACCAGTACTCCTGTCTGTAGACCATATACCTGTCTTCAGAGAAGCTTCTGTTCAAGTCTCTTGCCCACAATGAAATGGGATCACTTGTTCTTTTCCTATGAATAAGTTTGAGTTCTCTGTGGATTCTGGTTATTAGACCTTAGTTGCCAGATGTAAGAAAACCATAACCTACAAGGCCAAGAGTAATATTAATTCTTACAATGTAAGAGTACAAGTAAAGTGTTGTATGTTTTAAGAAATTGTATAAAACGGATTCATTCTATCCATTCTAGGAAGGCATAAATTGCACAAAAATTCTGTCTTCCTAATAAATCCTAATTCAATTTTGATGGCTTTTCCAGTTTCAGGAAAAGTGAGTAGTTTGAAGATTTATCATTACACAACTTCACTCTCCTGATCCTGATATTTTGCTAGATCTATGTGTACTACTTAAAAGAGACCTTTCTTTATTATTTTGAGTATATGTTGTGTTTTTCTTCAAAAGAACTCAAGTTCCATTGTACTAAGAACTTGATCCCAATGTAATGAGAAGTTAAAAGATTAAAATATCTGAGCAAAGATAAATTTCATGGGGTGAAAGAACAGGTAAACAAAGAAAGGTGTAGAAAAAGGAAAATAGGTTTAGAGACATTGAATTCCCAAGAGAGAACCAGAAGATAATTTTATGTGCAACAAGAATTGGAAACCCAAATTACTTTTCTTTCTTTTTTCCTATGTAGAATGGCTTTGTTAGCACCTAACCTCCAAATCTCATCATATCAATTTTATGTGACTTTTTTCCTCATCAATGAGACATTTATGAGAAGAATCATTTATATCCCATAAGCATTGGTAGATTTTGGATCCTATTACTGAACAACTTTTATTAAAATCTAATTTAGTGTTTAGAAAACTTCAGGCAACAAAATTTCTTTGTTCTCAACATTTTAAATACAATTGTTTATTATATACTTTCCTACTTATACACTTTCTGAGTTTTTTTTTTAGTTGAGAATATGGAAAATAATTGAACCCATACTTTTTGACTCAAGGTTTTCATTATAGAAATAAATTACTATACTTTACTATAAAATAATAATGCTCACAACAGAGTAAGGTATAAGGGGTTATATTCTCTTTCATTAAAGAGCCCTAGATTGCTATTTCCTGATTTATCATATCAATTTTATTATGTTTTCCCTTTTTTTTTTTTTTAGTGAGCAATGTTTAGTGAACTTTTCTAAATTGGGTACTATTGGGATGCTTCCTAACAGCAATCTTTAGCACCAATGCCCCTTCTATTTTGTTATTTAACATTTCTTGCAAAGTAAAGTCCCTCTTACAATTTTTTCCCACCCCCAAAAGGTGTGTCAAATGCAATGAATGTAACCTGGTTCTTTGTACCCTCAATGAATCTCCAACAATAAAAAAAAGAAAATGCAGTAGGTAGAGATGATTTTGTAGATTGGGATACCATATTTGTTTAAATTATGTACAAAATCAGAGAAGTGGTTTTTAAGGTTAGAGGTAGTCCTATTAGTGAAGTACATGGATCTTGTGTCATCTACGTCGGCTGTGATCTGGACAAGTAAGGTTGCTAGATTGCTAGATAGCTGAATTTCATATATACATGTATATTATTTATGCATTTCACTTTTGATGGGTACATAATATAAATATCTAGTAAAACATATAACTACAAATAAGTATAAACTATAGATCTATGTAAGTAAGACATAAATTTCAGTGCACTAGGGTGACAAGTAGGTATTGTGTGATGAAAAAAAAATAATACATTACAGTTTTCTTTTTTTTTTTTTTGAAATGTCACATGGCTGCCTTCCAATGTAGTAGTTATTGAATTCACATTTTACCAACTTGTGCTTTTCTATTGAAAGTTGACTTTTAAAGGAACCCTCATATATTTTTGTAAAAATTTTAAGCAAATACATCATATTTACCACATTTATGTAATTTTCCTTAAAAAGCAATAACACAGCAACTTACTTTGAATACTTGTAAAATTTAGATTTTTACGTTTTTAAAAATATATATTTTTTTAATTTAAATCATAGCTGTGTACATGAATGCAATTATGTGGTACAATGTCCTGGTTTTAAATACAGTTCGAAGTACTTTCATCAAACTGGTTAATATAGCCTTCACCTCATTTTCTTAGTTATTCTGTTAAGACATTTATATTCTAAACTTAGTAGATTTGACATGCAACCGTGTAAAATGCACCGTAGGTGTGGTCCCACCAATTACCCTCCCTCCACTCATCCTACCCCATCTCTTTCTCTTTCTTCTTGGGCAATAGTTGGGTTATAGCTTTCATATGAAAGTTTGGGTGTTTATAAATTGGTTTCATAGTAGGGCTGAATACATTGGGATACTTTTTCTTCCATTCTTGAGATACTTTGCTAAGAAGAATATGTTCTAGCTCCATCCATATAAACATAAAAGAGGTAAAGTCTCCATCATTAGGCTGCATGGTGTATATATACCAGGATTTATTAATTCATTCATGGCGGGATGGCACATGGGCTTCTTTCATGACTTAGCAATTATGAATTGGGCTGCAATAAACATTATGGTGTAAGTATCTATGCTATAAAGTGATTTTTGGTCTTCTAGATATATACTTAGTAGAAGAATTGAAGGATCAAATAGGTCTATTTTTAGATCCCAAAATGATCTCCAAACATCTTTCCAAAAGGAACATAATAGTTTGCATTCCCACCAGCAGTGCAGAAGCGTTCCCTTTCCCCCACATCTATGCAAACATCTATGGTTTTGGGATTTTGTGATGTGGGCTAATCTTACTGTAGTTACATGGTATCTCAAAGTGGTTTTTATTTGAATTTCATTGATGATTAAGGATGATGAGCAATTTTTCATGTGTCTGTAGGCCATGCCCCTATCTTCTTCAGAGAAGTTTCTCTTCAAGTCTGTTTCCCACACTGAGATGGGAACACTTGTCCTTTTCTTGCTCATACGTTTAAGTTCTCTGTGGATTCTGGTTATTAAACCTTTGTCAGAGACATAACCTCCAAATATCTTATCCCATTCTGAGGGTTGTCTGCTTGCTTTATGTACTATGTTCTTGGTTGGCTGTGGAGAAGATTTTTAGTTTGATCAGATTCTAGTAATGTATTTTTGGTGTTGTTTCGATTGCTTGGGGGGGTCCTCCTCACAAAATATTCTCCCAGGTTGATTTATTCAAGTGTTTTTCCTGCCCTTTTTCTAGTATTTTTACAGTTACATATCTTAAATTTAAATCTTTAATCCAGGGAGATTCTATCTAGTTAATGGTGAAAGGTGTGGGTCCAGTTTCAGTTTTCTACAGGTTGCCAGCAATTCACCCAGCACCATTTGTTAAATAGGAAGTCCTTTACCCACTGAATGTTTTTAATTGGCTTATCAAAGATCAAATAATGGTAAGTAGCTTGGTTCATCTTTTGATTCTATATTCTGTTCCATACATCTACTTTTTTATTTTACTGCCAGTACCATGCTGTTTTGATCACTATAGATTTGTAGTATAATCTGAGGTTTAGTAGCATGATACCTCCTGATTTGATTTTATTTCTGAGTAATGTCCTGGATATTTGAGTTTTTTTTCTCATTCCATATAAAACTAAGCATTATTTTTTCAAGGTCTTTAAAGTATGAAAGTGGTGCTTTAATAGGGATTGCATTAAAATTGTATATTGCTTTGGATAGTTTGGACATTTTAACAATGTTAATTCTTCCCAACCATGAGCATGGTATGTTTTCCATTTATTAACATCTTTAGCTATTTATTTTCTTAGAGTTCCATAGTTCTCTTTATAGAAATTTTTCATGTCATTTGTAAGGTAAACACCCAAATATTTGATTTTCTTTGGCACTACTGTGAAAGGAATAGAGTTCTTGACTGTTTTTTCAGCTTGACTATGGTTGGTATATATAAAGACTACTGATTTATGAGTGTTGATTTTGTAACCTGAGATGGTGCTGTATTCCTTGATTACTTCCACGAGTTTTGTAGTTGAATCCCTGGTGTTTTCCAGATATACAATCATATTGTCTGTGAATAGTGAATGTTTGGTCTCCTCTAACCCTATAGGGATACCCTTGATCTCCTTTTCTTGCCTGATTGCAATGGTGAAGACTTCCATTACAATGTTAAAAAAAACAGTGAAGACAATGGGAAATTTTGCCTGGTTCCTGATATGAGTGAAAATGACTTTAACTTAACTCCATTCAATATGATATTGGCTGTGATTTTGCTGTAGATGGCTTCTATCAGTTTAAGAAATGTCCTTTCTATACCAATTTTCTTAATTGGTGTGATCATGAAAGGATGCTGGATATTATCAAAAGCTTTTTCTGCA